>JAQJZF010000041.1:295000-297500 GCA_028537955.1 Microtus californicus
AACACTTACCCTAACCCCTAACCCTAATCCTAACCCTAACCCTACCCTAAACCTAACCCTAACCCAAACCCTAATCCTAACCCTAACGCAACCCTAACCCTAACCCTAAGCCTAAACCTAACACTAACACTTAACCCTAACCCTAACACTAACACTTACCCTAACCGTAATTTAAACCCTAACCCTAACCCAAACCCTAAAGCTAACCCTAACCCTAACATTAACCCTAACCCTAAACCCTAACCCTAACCCTAACCCTACCGTAACTCTATCCCTAACCCTAACCCTTACCCTAACCCTAATCCAAACCCTAAACCTAACCCAAACCCTAAAGCTAACCCTAACCCTAACATTAACCCTAACCATAAACCCTAACCCTAACCCTAACCCTACCGTAACTCTATCCCTAACCCTAACCCTTACCCTAACCCTAATCCAAACCCTAAACCTAACCCTAACCGTAACCCTAACCCAAACCGTAACCCTAAACCTATCCCTAACCCTAAGCCTAACCCTAACCCTAACCCTACACTAATCCTAACCCTAACGCTTACCCTAACCCTAACACTAACCCTAACCCTAATCCTAACACTAAGCGTAACCCTAACCCTAACCGTAACCCTAACCCAAACCCTAACCCTAACCCTAAACCTAACCCTAACCCTAACCCTAACCCTAACCCTAACCCTAACCCTAACACTTACCCTAACCGTAACCGTAACCCTAACCCTAACCCTAACCCTAACCCTAACCGTAACACTAACCCTAACCCTAACACTTACCCTAAACATAATCCAAACCCTAACCCTAAACCTAACACTAACCCTAACCCAAACCTTAACCCTAACCCTAAACCTAACCCTAACCCTAACCCTAACCCTAACCCTTACCCTAACCGTAATCCATACCCTAACCCTAACCGTAACTCAAACCCTAAACCTAAACCTAACCCTAACCCTAACACTAACACTAAACTCTAAACCTAACCCTAACCCTAATCCTAACCCTAACCCTTACCCTAACCGTAATACAAACCCTAACCCTAACCCTAACCCTAACCCTAACCCAAACCCTAAACCTAACCTTAAAACTAACCCTAACCATAACCCTAACCCTAAACCCTAACCGTAACCCTAACCCTACCGTAACCCTAACCCTAACCCTTACCATAACCCTAACCCTAACCCTAACTCTATGGGGAAGAGATACACTGTTCTAAATTCTTTTTTTAAACCCTTACCCTAACCCTAACCATAACCCTACCCTAAACCTAACCCTAACCCTAACCCTAATCCTGACCCTAACCCTGACACTAAACCCTAACCCTAACCCTAACCCTACCGTAACCCTAACCCTAAGCCTAACCCTTACCATAACCCTAACCCAAACACTAACCCTAACCCTAACCGTAACCCTAACCCAAACACTAACCCTAACCCTAACCCTAAACCTAACCCTAACCCTTACCATAACCCTAACCCTAACCCTAACCCTAACCCTAACCATAACACTAACCCTAACCCTAAACCCTAACCCTAACCCTAACCCTAACCCTAAATCTAAGGCTAACCGTAACCCCTAACTCTAACCCTAACCCTAACCCTACCCTAACCATAACCCTAACCCTTTCCCTAACCCTAACTCAAACCTCAACCCTAACCCTAAACCTAACCCTAACCCTAAGGCAAACCCTAACACTAAACCAAACACTAACCCTAACCCTAACAGTAAACCTAACTCTAAACCTAATCCTAACCCAAATCCCTAACCTTAACACTAACCCAAAACCTAACCCTAACCCTAACCCTAACACTAACCCTAACCCTAACGTAAACCCTAAGCCTAACCCAACCCTAACACTAACCCTAACCCTAATTCTAACTCTAACTCTAACGCAAACCCTTACCCTAACCCTAAACCTAACCTAACCCAAACCGTAACCCTAACCCTAACCCTAACCCTTACCCTAACCCTAACACTAACCCTAACCCCTAACCCTAACCCAATCCCTAACCATAACCCTAACCCTAACACTAACCCTAACACTAACTCTAACACTAACGCAAACCCTAACCCTAACCCTAACCCTAACCGTAACCCTAACCCTAACCCTAACCCTAACCCTTACCCTAACCCTAACCCAAACCCTAAACCTAACCCTAACCCTAACTCTAACACTTACCCTAACCCCTAACCCTAATCCTAACCCTAACCCTACCCTAAACCTAACCCTAACCCAAACCCTAACCCTAACCCTAACGCAACCCTAACCCTAACCCTAAGCCTAAACCTAACACTAACACTTAACCCTAACCCTAACACTAACACTTACCCTAAACGTAATCCAAACCCTAACCCTAACCCTAACCCAAACACTAAAGCTAACCCTAACCCTAACATTAACCCTAACCCTAAACCCTAACCCTAACTCTAACCCTACCGTAACTCTATCCCTAACCCTAACCCTTACCCTAACCCTAATCCAAACCCTAAACCTAAC
>JAQJZF010000041.1:320000-322500 GCA_028537955.1 Microtus californicus
ACCCTAACCCTAACACTAACCCTAACACTAACTCTAACCCTAACGCAAACCCTAACCCTAACCCTAACCCTAACCGTAACCCTAACCCTAACCCTAACCCTAACCCTTACCCTAACCCTAACCCAAACCCTAACCCTAACCCTAACCCTAACTCTAACACTTACCCTAACCCCTAACCCTAATCCTAACCCTAACCCTACCCTAAACCTAACCCTAACCCAAACCCTAACCCTAACCCTAACGCAACCCTAACCCTAACCCTAAGCCTAAACCTAACACTAACACTTAACCCTAACCCTAACACTAACACTTACCCTAACCGTAATCCAAACCCTAACCCTAACCCTAACCCAAACCCTAAAGCTAACCCTAACCCTAACAATAACCCTAACCCTAAACCCTAACCCTAACCCTAACCCTACCGTAACTCTATCCCTAACCCTAACCCTTACCCTAACCCTAATCCAAACCCTAAACCTAACCCTAACCGTAACCCTAACCCAAACCGTAACCCTAACCCTATCCCTAACCCTAAGCCTAACCCTAACCCTAACCCTACCCTAATACTAACCCTAACGCTTACCCTAACCCTAACACTAACCCTAACCCTAATCCTAACACTAAGCGTAACCCTAACCCTAACTGTAACCCTAACCCTAACCGTAACCCTAACCCTAACCCCTAATCCTAACCCTAATCCTAACCCTAACCCTAACCCTAACACTAACCCTAACCCCTAACCCTAACCCTAAGCCTAACTCTACCCTAACCCTAACCATTACCATAACCCTAACCCTAACACTAACCCTAAAACTAACTCTAACCCTAACGCAAACCCTAAACCTAACCCTAACCCTAACCGTAACCCTAACCCTAACCCTTACCCTAACCCTAACCCAAACCCTAACCCTAAACCTAACCCTAACCCTAACCCAAACCTTAACCCTAACCCTAACCATAACCCTTACCCTAAACCTAACCCTAAACCTAACCCTAACCCTCACCAAAACCCTAAACCTAACCCTAACCGTAACCATAACCCTAAACCTAAACCCTAACCGTAACCCTAACCCTACCGTAACCCTAACCCTAACCCTAACCCTTACCATAACCCTAACCCTAACCCTAACCCTAACCCTAACCCTAAACCCTAAACCTAACCCTAACCCTAACCCTAACCCTAACTTTAAGGGGAAGAGGAACACTGTTCTAAATTCTTTTTTTTAACCCTAACCCTAACCCTAACCCTAACCCTAACCCTAACCCTACCTTAAACCTAACCCTAACCCTAACCCATACCCTAACCCTAACCCAAACCCTAACCCTAACCCTTACCCAAACACTAACTTTAACCCTAACCCTAACCCTAACCCTAACCCTAAACTTAACACTAACCCTAACCCCTAACCCTAAACCCAACACTAACCCTACCCTAACCCAAACCCTAACCCTAACCCAATCCCTAAACCTAACCCTAACCCTAACCCTAACCCTAACGCAAAACCTAACCCTAACCCTAACACTAAACCCTAAACCTAACCCTAACCCTAACCCAACCCTTACCCTAACCGTAATCCAAACCCTAAACCTAACCCTAACCCTAACCCAAACCCTAAACCTAACCCTAAAACTAACCCTAACCATAACCCTAACCCTAAACCCTAACCGTAACCCTAACCCTACCGTAACCCTAACCCTAACCCTAACCCTTACCATAACCCTAACCCTAACCCTAACCCTAACCCTAACTCTATGGGGAAGAGATACACTGTTCTAAATTCTTTTTTTAAACCCTTACCATAACCCTAACCATAACCCTACCCTAAACCTAACCCTAACCCTAACCCTAATCCTGACCCTAACCCTGACACTAAACCCCAACCCTAACTCTAACCCTACCGTAACCCTAACCCTAAGCCTAACCCTTTCCATAACCCTAACCCAAACACTAACCCTAACCCTAACCGTAACCCTAACCCAAACACTAACCCTAACCCTAACCCTAAACCTAACCCTAACCCTTACCATAACCCTAACCCTAACCCTAACCCTAACCATAACACTAACCCTAACCCTAAACCCTAACCCTAACCCTAACCCTAACCCTAAATCTAAGGCTAACCGTAACCCCTAACTCTAACCCTAACCCTAACCCTACCCTAACCATAACCCTAACCCTTTCCCTAACCCTAACTCAAACCTCAACCCTAACCCTAAACCTAACCCTAACCCTAAGGCAAACACTAACACTAAACCAAACACTAACCCTAACCCTAACAGTAAACCTAACTCTAAACCTAACCCTAACCCTAACCCAAATCCCTAACCTTAACACTAACCCAAAACCTAACCCTAACCCTAACCCTAACACTAACCCTAACCCTAACGTAAACCCTAAGCCTAACCCAACCCTAACACTAACCCTAACCCTAATTCTAACTCTAACTCTAACGCAAACCCTTACCCTAACCCTAAACCTAACCTAACCCAAACCGTAACC
>JAQJZF010000041.1:330000-352500 GCA_028537955.1 Microtus californicus
TTAACCCTAACCCTTACCCTAACCCTAACCCTTACCATAACCCTAACCCTAACCCTAACCCTAACCCTAACCCTAAACCCTAAACCTAATCCTAAATCTAAGGCTAACCGTAACACCTAACCCTAACCCTAACCCTAACCCTACCCGAACCATAACCCTAACCCTTACCCTAACCCTAAACCTAACCTGAACCCTAACCCTAACCCTAACCCTAACCCTAAGGCAAACCCTAACACTAAACCAAACACTAACCCTAACCCTAACAGTAAACCTAACTCTAAACCTAACCCTAACCCAAACCCAAATCCCAAACCTTAACACTAACCCAAAACCTAACCCTAACCCTAACCCTAACCCTAACCCTAACCATAACCCTAACTCTAACCCTAACGTAAACCCTAACCTAACCCAACCCTAACACTAACCCTAAACCTAATTCTAACTCTAACCCTAACGCAAAACCTAACCCTAACCCTAACCCTAACCCTAACCCTAACCCTAACCATAACCTAACCCAAACCGTAACCCTAACCCTAACCCTAACCCTAACCCTTACCCTAACCCTAACACTAACCCTAACCCCTAACCCTAACCCTAACCTTAACCCTCACGCAAACCGTAAACAAACCCTAACCCTAACACTAACACTAACCCTAACCCTAACCCTAACGTAAACCCTAACCCTACCCTAACCCTAACCCTAACCGTACCCGTAACCCTAAACCTAACCCTAACACTAACCCTAAACCTAACCCTAACCCTAAACCTAACCCTAATCCTAACCCTAACCCCTAACCCTGACCCTAACTCTACCCTATTCCTAACCCAAACCCTTACCATAACCCTTACCCTAACCCTAACCCAAACCCTAACCCTAACCCTAACCTGAACCCTAACCCTAACCCTAACGCAAACCCTAACCCTAACCCTAACACTAACCCTAACCCAAACCCTAACCCAAAACCTAACACTAACCCTAACCCTAACGCTAACCCTAACCCCTAACGCTAACCCTAACCTAAACCCTAACCTAACCCTAACCCTAACACTAACCTGAACCCTAACCCTAACCCTAACCCTCACGCAAACCCTAACTAAACCCTAACCCTAACACTAACCATAACCCCAACACTATCCCTAACCCTAACCCTAACCCTAAACCTAACACTAATCTTAACACTAACTCCTAACCCTGACCCTAACTCTACCCTATTCCTAACCCTAACCCTTACCATAACCCTTACCCTAACCCTAACCCAAACCCTAACCCTAACCCTAACCCTAATCCTAACCCTAAACCAAACCCTAACCCTAACCCTAACCCTAACCCTAACCCTAACAGTAACCCTAAACCTAAACCTAACCCTAACCCTAACCGTAACCCCTAACCCTAACCCTAACCCTAACCCTACCCTAACATAACCCTAACCCTAACCCAAACCCTAACCTGAACCCTAACCCTAACCCTAACGCAAACCCTAACCCTAACACTAACCCTAACCCAACCCTAACAGTAACCCTAAACCTAAACCTAACCCTAACCCTAACCCTAATCCCTAACCTTAACCCTAACCCAAACCCTTACCCTAACCATAACCCTAACCCTAACCCTTACCCTAACCATAACCCTAACCCTAACCCTAACGCAAACCCTAACCCTAACCGTAACCCTAACCCTAACCCTAACTCTAACCCAAAATATAACCCAAACCCTAAACCTAACACTAACCCTAACGCTAAGCCTAACCCTAACCCTAACCCTAACCTGAACCCTAACCCTAACGCAAACCCTAACCCTAACCCTAACCCTAACACTAACCCTAACACTAACCCTAACCCTAACAGTAACCCTAAACCTAAACCTAACCCTAACCCTAACCCTAACCCTAACCCTAACCCTAACCCTACCCCTAAAACCTAACCCTAACCCTAACCCTAACCATAACCCTAACCCTAACACTAATCCTAACCCTAACACTAACCACTGTTCTAAATTCTAACAATACTTTGATAAATCCCAAACAACGCATCTTCTTTTCACCGAAACACATCTCTGTTTCTAACAAAAGCATTTCATGAAATTCGTACACTTTCAAAAGTACGAGACTATCTTTCAAAGTAAAGCTTCTAAGGGGAAGAGGAACAATATTCTCAATTCTAACAATACTTTGATATATCCCAAACAACGAATCTTCTTTTCACAGAAACACGTCTGTGTTTCTCACAAAAGCATTTCATGAAATTCATACACTTTCATAAGACGAGATTATCTTTCAAAGTAAAGCTTCTAAGCGGAAGAGGAACACTGTTCTCAATTCTAACAATACTGTGAAACATCCCACACAACGAATCTTCTTTTCAATCACGTCTACGTTTCTTACAAAAGCATTACATGAAATTCCTACACTTTCAGATGAATGTGAATATCTCTCAAAGTAAAGCTTCTAAACAGAAGAGGAACACTGATCTCAATTCTAACAATACTTTGATACATCCCAAACAACGAATCTTCTTTTCAAAGAAACACGTCTGTGTTTCTTACAAAAGCATTTCATGAAATTCATACACTTTCAAAAGAACGAGATTATCTTTCAAAGTAAAGTTTCTTAGGGGAAGATAAAACTCTTCTAAATTCTTTTTTTTTAATCCTAACCCTAACCCTAACCATAAACCCTGACCCTAACCCTAACCCTAACCGTAACTGTAAAACTAACCCTAACCCTTACCCTAACCCTACCCAAACCCTAACGCTAACCCTAACCCTAACCCTAACCCTAAACCCTAACCCTAACCCTAACCCTAACCCTACCCTAACCCTAACCCTAACACTTATGCTAACCCTAACCCAAACCCTAACCCTAACCCTAAACGTAACCCAAACCCTAATCCTAACCCCAACCCTAATCCTAATCCTAACCCTAACCCTAACCCTAACCTGAACCCTAACCCTAACCCTAACCTTAACCCTCACGCAAACCCTAAACAAACCCTAACCCTAACACTAAAACTAACCCTAACCCTAACCCTAACAGTAACCCTAAACCTAAACCTAACCCTAAACCTAACCCTAACCCTAACCTGAACCCTAACCCTAACCCTAACGCAAACCCTAACCCTAACCCTAACCCTAACCCTAACCGTACCCGTAACCCTAAACCTAACCCTAACACTAACCCTAAACCTAACCCTAACCCTAAACCTAACCCTAATCCTAACCGTAACCCCTAACCCTGATCCTAACTCTACCCAATTCCTAACCCAAACCCTTACCATAACCCTTACCCTAACCCTAACCCAAACCATAACCCTAACCCTAACCTGAACCCTAACCCTAACCCTAACGCAAACCCTAACCCTAACCCTAACACTAACCCTAACCCAAAACATAACCCAAACCCTAACCCTAACCCTAAACCTAACGCTAACCCTAACCCCTAACGCTAACCCTAACCTAAACCCTAACCTAACCCTAACCCTAACCCTAAACTGAACCCTAACCCTAACCCTAACTCTAAGGGGAAGAGGAACACTGTTCTAAATTCTTTTTTTTAACCCTAACCCTAACCCTAACCCTAACCCTAACCCTAACCCTACCTTAAACCTAACCCTAACCCTAACCCTTACCCTAACCCTAACCCAAACCCTAACCCTAAACCTTACCCAAACACTAACTTTAACCCTAACCCTAACCCTAACCCTAACCCTAAACTTAACACTAACCCTAACCCCTAACCCTAAACCTAACACTAACCCTAACCCTAACCCTAACCCTAACCCTAACCCTAAACGTAACCCAAACCATAATCCTAACCCTAACCCTAATCCTAATCCTAACCCTAACCCTAACCCAAACCCTAACCCTAACACTAACCATAACCCCAACACTAACCCTAACCCTAAACCTAACCTTAAACCTAACACTAATCCTAACCCTAACTCCTAATACTGACCCTAACTCTACCCTATTCCTAACCCTAACCCTTACCATAACCCTTACCCTAACCCTAACCCAAACCCTAACCCTAACCCTAACCCTAATCCTAACCCTAAAACAAACCCTAACCCTAACCCTAACCCTAACCCTAACAGTAACCTTAAACCTAAACCTAACCCTAACCCTAACCATAACCCCTAACCCTAACCCTAACCCTAACCCTACCCTAACCATAACCCTAACCCTAACCCTAACCCTAACCTTAACCCTAACCCTAACCCTAACGCAAACCCTAACCCTAACACTAACCCTAACCCTAACCCTAACATTAACCCTAAACCTAAACCTAACCCTAACCCTAACCCTAATCCCTAACCTTAACCCTAACCCAAACCCTTACCCTAACCATAACCCTAACCCTAACCCTTACCCTAACCATAACCCTAACCCTAACCCTAACGCAAACCCTAACCCTAACCGTAACCCTAACCCTAACCCTAACTCTAACCCAAAATCTAACCCAAACCCTAACCCTAACACTAACCGTAACGCTAAGCCTAACCCTAACCCTAACCCTAACCTGAACCCTAACCCTAACACTAACGCAAACCCTAACCCTAACCCTAACACTAACCCTAACACTAACCCTAACCCTAACAGTAACCCTAAACCTAAACCTAACCCTAACCCTAACCCTAACCCTAACCCTAAAACCTAACCCTAACCCTAACCCTAACCATAACCCTAACCCTAACACTAATCCTAACCCTAACACTAACCACTGTTCTAAATTCTAACGATACTTTGATAAATCCCAAACAACGCATCTTCTTTTCACCGAAACACATCTCTGTTTCTAACAAAAGCAGTTCATGAAATTCGTACACTTTCAAAAGAATGAGACTATCTTTCAAAGTAAAGCTTCTAAGGGGAAGAGGAACAATATTCTCAATTCTAACAATACTTTGATATATCCCAAACAACGAATCTTCTTTTCACAGAAACACGTCTGTGTTTCTCACAAAAGCATTTCATGAAATTCATACACTTTCATAAGACGAGATTATCTATCAAAGTAAAGCTTCTAAGCGGAAGAGGAACACTGTTCTCAATTCTAACAATACTGTGAAACATCCCACACAACGAATCTTCTTTTCAATCACGTCTACGTTTCTTACAAATGCATTTCATGAAATTCATACACTTTCAGATGAATGTGAATATCTCTCAAAGTAAAGCTTCTAAACAGAAGAGGAACACTGATCTCAATTCTAACAATACTTTGATACATCCCAAACAACGAATCTTCTTTTCAAAGAAACACGTCTGTGTTTCTTACAAAAGCATTTCATGAAATTCATACACTTTCAAAAGAACGAGATTGTCTTTCAAAGTAAAGTTTCTTAGGGGAAGAGTAAAACTCTTCTAAATTCTTTTTTTTTAATCCTAACCCTAACCCTAACCATAAACCCTGACCCTAACCCTAACCCTAACCGTAACTGTAAAACTAACCCTAACCCTTACCCTAACCCTACCCCAAACCTTAACGCTAACCCTAACCCTAACCCTAACCCTAACCCTAACCCCTAACCCTAACCCTAACCCTACCCTAACCCTAACCCTAACACTTATGCTAACCCTAACCCAAACCCTAACCCTAACCCTAAACGTAACCCAAACACTAATCCTAACCCTAACCCTAACCCTAATCCTAACCCTAACCCTAACCCTAACCATAACCCTAACCCTAACCCTAAACCCTAACACTAACCCTAACCCTAACCGTACCCGTAACCCTAAACCTAACCCTAACCATAACCATAACCCTTACCCTAATTCTAACCCAAACCCTAACCGTAACCCTAACCCTAACCCAAACCCTAAACCTAACCCTAACACTCACCCTAACCCTAACCCTAACCCCTATCCCTACCCCTAACCCAACCCTAACCGTAACCCCAACCTTAACCATTACCCTAACCATAACCCAAACCCTAACCCTAACACTAACCCTAACCCAAACCCTAACCCAAACCCTAACCCTAACCCTAACCATAACCCTAACCCTAACCCTAACGCAAACCCTAACCCTAACCCTAACCGTAACCCTAACCCTAACCCTAACTCTAACCCAAAATCTTACCCAAACCCTAACCCTAACACTAACCCTAACGCTAAGCCTAACCCTAACCCTAACCTGAACCCTAACCCTAACCCTAACCTTAACCCTCACGCAAACCCTAACCAAACCCTAACCCTAACACTAACACTAACCCTAACCCTAACCCTAACAGTAACCCTAAACCTAAACCTAACCCTAACCCTAACCCTAACCTGAACCCTAACCCTAACGCAAACCCTAACCCTAACCCTAACACTAACCCTAACACTAACCCTAACCCTAACAGTAACCCTAAACTTAAACCTAACCCTAACCCTAACCCTAACCCTAAAACCTAACCCTAACCCTAACCCTAACCATAACCCTAACCCTAACATTAATCCTAACCCTAACACTAACCACTGTTCTAAATTCTAACAATACTTTGATAAATCCAAAACAACGCATCTTCTTTTCACCGAAACACATCTCTGTTTCTAACAAAAGCATTTCATGAAATTCGTACACTTTCAAAAGAACGAGACTATCTTTCAAAGTAAAGCTTCTAAGGGGAAGAGGAACAATATTCTCAATTCTAACAATACTTTGATATATCCCAAACAACGAATCTTCTTTTCACAGAAACACGTCTGTGTTTCTCACAAAAGCATTTCATGAAATTCATACACTTTCATAAGACGAGATTATCTTTCAAAGTAAAGCTTCTAAGCGGAAGAGGAACACTGTTCTCAATTCTAACAATACTGTGAAACATCCCACACAACGAATCTTCTTTTCAATCACGTCTACGTTTCTTACAAAAGCATTTCATGAAATTCATACACTTTCAGATGAATGTGAATATCTCTCAAAGTAAAGCTTCTAAACAGAAGAGGAACACTGATCTCAATTCTAACAATACTTTGATACATCCCAAACAACGAATCTTCTTTTCAAAGAAAAACGTCTGTGTTTCTTACAAAAGCATTTCATGAAATTCATACACTTTCAAAAGAACGAGATTATCTTTCAAAGTAAAGTTTCTTAGGAGAAGAGTAAAACTCTTCTAAATTCTTTTTTTTTAATCCTAACCCTAACCCTAACCATAAACCCTGACCCTAACCCTAACCCTACCCTAACCCTAACCCTAACACTTATGCTAACCCTAACCCAAACCCTAACCCTAACCCTAAACGTAACCCAAACCCTAATCCTAAACCTAACCCTAACCCTAATCCTAACCCTAACCATAACCCTAACCATAACCCTAACCCTAACCCTAAACCCTAACCCTAACCCTAACCCTAACCGTACCCGTAACCCTAACCCTAACGCCTAACCCTAACCCTAACCCTACCCTAACCCTAACCCTAACACTTATGCTAACCCTAACCCAATCCCTAACCCTAACCCTAAACGTAACCCAAACCCTAATCCTAACCCTAACCCTAACCCTAATCCTAACCCTAACCCTAACCCTAACCATAACCCTAACACTAACCCTAAACCCTAACCCTAACCTAACCCTAACCCTAACCCTTAACCTAACCCTAACCCAAACCCTAACGCTAACCCTAACCCTAACCCTAACCCTAACCCCTAACCCTAACCCTAACCCTACCCTAACCCTAACCCTAACACTTATGCTAACCCTAACCCAAACCCTAACCCTAACCCTAAACGTAACCCAAACCCTAATCCTAACCCTAACCCTAACCCTAATCCTAACCCTAACCCTAACCTTAACCATAACCCTAACCCTAACCCTAACCCTAAACACTAACCCTAACCCTAACCATAACCGTACCCGTAACCCTAAACCTAACCCTAACCATAACCATAACCATTACCCTAACTCTAACCCAAACCCTCACCGTAACCCTAACCCTAACCCAAACCCTAAACCTAACCCTAACTCTAACCCTAACCCCTAACCCTACCCCTAACCCAACCCTAACCGTAACCCCAACCTTAACCATTACCCTAACCCTAACCCTAACCCTAACCCTCACGCAAACCCTAACCAAACCCTAACCCTAACCCTAACCCTAATCCTAACCCTAACCCTAACCCTAATCCTAACCCTAAAACAAACCCTAATCCTAACCCTAACCCTAACACTAACGCTAACCGTAACCCCTAACCCTAACCCTAACCCTAACACTACCCTAACCATAACCCTAAACCTAACCCTAACCCTAACCTGAACCCTAAGCCTAACCCTAACGCAAACCCTAACCCTAACCCTAGCACTAACCCTAACCCTAACCCTAACCCTAACAGTAACCCTAAACCTAAACCTAACCCTAACCCTAACCCTAATCCCTAACCTTAACCCTAACCCAAACCCTTACCCTAACCATAACCCTAACCCTAACCCTAAAGCAAACCCTAACCCTAACCCTAACTGTAACCCTAACCCTAACCCTAACTCTAACCCAAAATCTAACCCAAACCCTAACCCTAACACTAACCCTAACGCTAACCCTAACCCTAACCCTAACCCTAACCTGAACCCTAACCCTAACCCTAACCTTAACCCTCACGCAAACCCGAACCAAACCCTAACCCTAACACTAACCCTAACACTAACCCTAAACCTAACCCTAACCCTAAACCTAACCATAATCCTAACCCTAACCCCTAACCCTAACCCTAACTCTACCCTATTCCTAACCCTAACCCTTACCATAACCCTTACCCTAACCCTAACCCAAACCCTAACCCTAACGCAAACCCTAACCCTAACCCTAACACTAACCCTAACCCTAACCCTAACCCTAACAGTAACCCTAAACCTAAACCTAACCCTAACCCTAACCCTAACCCTAAAACCTAACCCTAACCCTAACCCTAACCATAACCCTAACCCTAACACTAATCCTAACCCTAACACTAACCACTGTTCTAAATTCTAACAATACTTTGATAAATCCCAAACAACGCATCTTCTTTTCACCGAAACACATCTCTGTTTCTAACAAAAGCAGTTCATGAAATTCGTACACTTTCAAAAGAATGAGACTATATTTCAAAGTAAAGCTTCTAAGGGGAAGAGGAACAATATTCTCAATTCTAACAATACTTTGATATATCCCAAACAACGAATCTTCTTTTCACAGAAACACGTCTGTGTTTCTCACAAAAGCATTTCATGAAATTCATACACTTTCATAAGACGAGATTATCTTTCAAAGTAAAGCTTCTAAGCGGAAGAGGAACACTGTTCTCAATTCTAACAATACTGTGAAATATCCCACACAACGAATCTTCTTTTCAATCACGTCTACGTTTCTTACAAATGCATTTCATGAAATTCATACACTTTCAAAAGAACGAGATTGTCTTTCAAAGTAAAGTTTCTTAGGGGAAGAGTAAAACTCTTCTAAATTCTTTTTTTTAATCCTAACCCTAACCCTAACCATAAACCCTGACCCTAACCCTAACCCTAACCGTAACTGTAAAACTAACCCTAACCCTTACCCTAACCCTAACCCAAACCCTAACGCTAACCCTAACCCTAACCCTAACCCTAACCCTAACCCCTAACCCTAACCCTAACCCTACCCAAACCCTAACCCTAACACTTATGCTAACCCTAACCCAAACCCTAACCCTAACCCTAAACGTAACCCAAACACTAATCCTAACCCTAACCCTAACCCTAATACTAACCCTAACCCTAACCCTAACCATAACCCTAACCCTAACCCTAAACCCTAACACTAACCCTAACCCTAACCGTACCCGTAACCCTAAACCTAACCCTAACCATAACCATAACCCTTACCCTAACTCTAACCCAAACCCTAACCGTAACCCTAACCCTAACCCAAACCCTAAAGCTAACCCTAACACTAACCCTAACCCTAACCCTAACCCCTATCCCTACCCCTAACCCAACCCTAACCGTAACCCCAACCTTAACCATTACCCTAACCCTAACCCAAACCCTAACCCTAACACTAACCCTAACCCAAACCCTAACCCAAACCCTAACCCTAACCCTAACCATAACCCTAACCCTAACCCTAACGCAAACCCTAACCCTAACCCTAACCGTAACCCTAACCCTAACCCTAACTCTAACCCAAAATCTAACCCAAACCCTAACTCTAACACTAACCCTAACGCTAAGCCTAACCCTAACCCTAACCCTAACCTGAACCCTAACCCTAACCCTAACCTTAACCCTCACGCAAACCCTAACCAAACCCTAACCCTAACACTAACACTAACCCTAACCCTAACCCTAACAGTAACCCTAAACCTAAACCTAACCCCAACCCTAACCCTAACCCTAACCTGAATCCTAACCCTAACGCAAACCCTAACCCTAACCCTAACACTAACCCTAACACTAACCCTAACCCTAACAGTAACCCTAAACCTAAACCTAACCCTAACCCTAACCCTAACCCTAACCCTAAAACCTAAGCCTAACCCTAACCCTAACCATAACCCTAACCCTAACATTAATCCTAACCCTAACACTAACCACTGTTCTAAATTCTAACAATACTTTGATAAATCCCAAACAACGCATCTTCTTTTCACCGAAACACATCTCTGTTTCTAACAAAAGCATTTCATGAAATTCGTACACTTTCAAATGAACGAGACTATCTTTCAAAGTAAAGCTTCTAAGGGGAAGAGGAACAATATTCTCAATTCTAACAATACTTTGATATATCCCAAACAACGAATCTTCTTTTCACAGAAACACGTCTGTGTTTCTCACAAAAGCATTTCATGAAATTCATACACTTTCATAAGACGAGATTACCTTTCAAAGTAAAGCTTCTAAGCGGAAGAGGAACACTGTTCTCAATTCTAACAATACTGTGAAACATCCCACACAACGAATCTTCTTTTCAATCACGTCTACGTTTCTTACAAAAGCATTTCATGAAATTCATACACTTTCAGATGAATGTGAATATCTCTCAAAGTAAAGCTTCTAAACAGAAGAGGAACACTGATCTCAATTCTAACAATACTTTGATACATCCCAAACAACGAATCTTCTTTTCAAAGAAAAACGTCTGTGTTTCTTACAAAAGCATTTCATGAAATTCATACACTTTCAAAAGAACGAGATTATCTTTCAAAGTAAAGTTTCTTAGGAGAAGAGTAAAACTCTTCTAAATTCTTTTTTTTTATCCTAACCCTAACCCTAACCATAAACCCTGACCCTAACCCTAACCCTACCCTAACCCTAACCCTAACACTTATGCTAACCCTAACCCAAACCCTAACCCTAACCCTAAACGTAACCCAAACCCTAATCCTAAACCTAACCCTAACCCTAATCCTAACCCTAACCCTAACCCTAACCATAACCCTAACCCTAACCCTAAACCCTAACCCTAACCCTAACCGTACCCGTAACCCTAACACTAACCCTAACCCCTAACCCTAACCCTAACCCTACCCTAACCCTAACCCTAACACTTATGCTAACCCTAACCCAAACCCTAACCCTAACCCTAAACGTAACCCAAACCCTAATCCTAACCCTAACCCTAACCTTAATCCTAACCCTAACCCTAACCCTAACCATAACCCTAACACTAACCCTCAACCCTAACCCTAACCTAACCCTAACCCTAACCCTTACCCTAACCCTAACCCAAACCCTAACGCTAACCCTAACCCTAACCCTAACCCTAACCCCTAACCCTAACCCTAACCCTACCCTAACCCTAACCCTAACACTTATGCTAACCCTAACCCAAACCCTAACCCTAACCCTAAACGTAACCCAAACCCTAATCCTAACCCTAACCCTAACCCTAATCCTAACCCTAACCCTAACCTTAACCATAAGCCTAACCCTAACCCTAACCCTAAACACTAACCCTAACCCTAACCATAACCGTACCCGTAACCCTAAACCTAACCCTAACCATAACCATAATCATTACCCTAACTCTAACCCAAACCCTAACCGTAACCCTAACCCTAACCCAAACCCTAAACCTAACCCTAACCCTAACCCTAACCCCTAACCCTACCCCTAACCCAACCCTAACTGTAACCCCAACCTTAACCATTACCCTAACCCTAACCCTAACCCTAACCCTCACGCAAACCCTAACCAAACCCTAACCCTAACACTAAACATAACCCCAACACTAACCCTAACCCTAACCCTAAACCTCAACCTAATCCGAATCCTAACCCTAACTCCTAACCCGGACCCTAACTCTACCCTATTCCTAACCCTAACACTTACTAGAACCCTTACCCTAACCCTAACCCAAATCCTAACCCTAACCCTAACCCTAATCCTAACCCTAAAACAAACCCTAATCCTAACCCTAACCCTAACACTAACGCTAACCGTAACCCCTAACCCTAACCCTAACCCTAACACTACCCTAACCATAACCCTAAACCTAACCCAGACCCTAACCTGAACCCTAAGCCTAACCCTAACGCAAACCCTAACCCTAACCCTAACACTAACCCTAACCCTAACCCTAACCCTAACAGTAACCCTAAACCTAAACCTAACCCTAACCCTAACCCTAATCCCTAACCTTAACCCTAACCCTAAAGCAAACCCTAATCCTAACCCTAACTGTAACCCTAACCCTAACTCTAACTCTAACCCAAAATCTAACCCAAACCCTAACCCTAACACTAACCCTAACGCTAAGCCTAACCCTAACCCTAACCCTAACCTGAACCCTAACCCTAACCCTAACCTTAACCCTTACGCAAAACCGAACCAAACCCTAACCCTAACACTAACCCTAACACTAACCCTAAACCTAACCCTAACCCTAAACCTAACCCTAATCCTAACCCTAACCCCTAACCCTGACCCTAACTCTACCCTATTCCTAACCCTAACCCTTACCATAACCCTTACCCTAACTCTAACCCAAATCCTAACCCTAACCCTAAACCTAAACCTAACCCTAACCCTAACCCTAACCCTAACCCTAACCCTAAAACCTAACCCTAACCCTAACCCTAACCATAACCCTAACCCTAACACTAATCCTAACCCTAACACTAACCACTGTTCTAAATTCTAAAAATACTTTGATAAATCCCAAACAACGCATCTTCTTTTCACCGAAACACATCTCTGTTTCTAACAAAAGCATTTCATGAAATTCGTACACTTTCAAAAGAATGAGACTATCTTTCAAAGTAAAGCTTCTAAGGGGAAGAGGAACAATATTCTCAATTCTAACAATACTTTGATATATCCCAAACAACGAATCTTCTTTTCACAGAAACACGTCTGTGTTTCTCACAAAAGCATTTCATGAAATTCATACACTTTCATAAGACGAGATTATCTTTCAAAGTAAAGCTTCTAAGTGGAAGAGGAACACTGTTCTCAATTCTAACAATACTGTGAAACATCCCACACAACGAATCTTCTTTTCAATCACGTCTACGTTTCTTACAAAAGCATTTTATGAAATTCATACACTTTCAGATGAATGTGAATATCTCTCAAAGTAAAGCTTCTAAACAGAAGAGGAACACTGATCTCAATTCTAACAATACTTTGATACATCCCAAACAACGAATCTTCTTTTCAAAGAAACACGTCTGTGTTTCTTACAAAAGCATTTCATGAAATTCATACACTTTCAAAAGAACGAGATTATCTTTCAAAGTAAAGTTGCTTAGGGGAAGAGTAAAACTCTTCTAAATTCTTTTTTTTTAATCCTAACCCTAACCCTAACCATAAACCCTAACCCTAACCCTAACCCTCACGCAAACCCTAACCAAACCCTAACCCTAACACTAACCATAACCCCAAAACTAACCCTAACCCTAACCCTAACCCTACCCTAACCCTAACCCTAACACTTATGCTAACCCTAACCCAAACCCTAACCCTAACCCTAAACGTAACCCAAACCCTAATCCTAACCCTAACCCTAACCCTAATCCTAACCCTAACCCTAACCCTAACCATAACCCTAACCCTAACGCTAAACCGTAACTCTAACACTAACCCTAACCCTAACCGCCCCGTAACACTAAACCTAACCCTAACCATAACCATAACCCTTACCCTAATTCTAACCCAAACCGTAACCATAACCCTAACCCTAACCCAAACCCTAAATTTAACCCTAACCCTAACCCTAACCCTAACCCCTAACCCTACCCCTAACACAACCCTAACCTTAACCCCAACCTTAACCATTACCCTAACCCTAACCCAAACCCTAACCCTAACACTAACAGTAAACTTAACTCTAATCCTAACCCTAACCCTAACTCAAATCCCTAACCTTAACACTAACCCAAAACCTAACCCTAACCCTAACCCTAACCCTAACCCTAACCCTAACCCTAACCATAACCTTAACCCTAACGTAAACCCTAAGCCTAACCCAACCCTAAAACTAACCCTAACCCTAATTCTACCTCTAACCCTAACGCAAACCCTAACCCTAACCCTAACCCTAACGCAACCCTAACCCTAACCCTAAGCCTAAACCTAACACTAACACTAAACCCTAACCCTAACCCTAACCCTTACCCTAACCGTAATCCAAACCCTAACCCTAACCCTTACCCTAACCCTTACCCTAACCCTAACCCAAACCCTAACGCTAACCCTAACCCTAACCCAAACCGTAACCCTAACCCTAACCCTAACCCTACCCTAATCCTAACCCTAACGCTTACCCTAACCCTAACACTAGCCTTAACCCTAACCCTAACCCTAACACTAAGCGTAATTCTAACCCTAATTGTAACCCTAACCCTAACCGTAACCCTAACCCTAACCCCTAATCCTAACCCTAATCCTAACCCTAACCCTATCCCTAACACTAACCCTAACCCCTAATCCTAACCCTAAGACTAACTCTACCCTAACCCAAACCCTTACCATAACCCTAACCCTAACACTAACCCTAACACTAACTCTAACCCTAACGCAAATCCTAAACCTAACCCTAACCCTAACCCTAACAGTAACCCTAACCCTAACCCTAACCCTAACCCTTACCCTAACTCTAACCCAAACCCTAACCCTAACCCTAACCCTAACCCTAACCCAAACCTTAACCCTAACCCTAACCCTAACCCTAACCCTTACCCTAACCCTAACCCTAAAGCTAACCCTAATCCTAACCCTAACCCTAACCCTCACCAAAACCCTAAACCTAACCCTAACCCTAACCCTAAACATAACCCTAAACCTAAACCCTAACCGTAACCCTAACCCTACCGTAACCCTAACCCTAACCCTAACCCTTACCATAACCCTAACCCTAACCCTAACCCTAACCCTAAACCCTAACCCGAACTCTAACCCTAACCCTAAAACTAAGGCTAACCGTAACCCCTAACCCTAACCCTAACCCCACCCTAACCATAACCCTAACGCTTACCCTAACCCTAACCCTAACCTGAACCCTAACACTAACCCTAACCCTAACCTTAAGGCAAGCCCGAACACTAAACCTAACACTAACCCTAACCCTAAGAGTAAACCTAACTCTAAACCTAACTCTAACCCTAACCCAAATCCCTAACCTTAACACTAACCCAAAACCTAACCCTAACCCTATCCCAAACCCTAACCCTAACCATAACCCTAACCCTAACCCTAACGTAAACCCTAAGCCTAACCCAACCCTAACACTAACCCTAACCCTAATTCTAACTCTAACCCTAACGCAAATCCTAACCCTAACCCTAACCCTAACCCTAACTCTAACACTTACCCTAACCCCTAACCCTAACCCTAACCCTAACCCTACCCTAAACCTAACCCTAACCCAAACCCTAACCCTAACCCTAACGCAACCCTAACCCTAACCCTAAGCCTAAACCTAACACTAACACTAAACCCTAACCCTAACCCTAACACTTACCCTAACCGTAATCCAAACCCTAACCCTAACCCTAACCCAAACCCTAACCCTAACCCTAACATTAACCCTAACCCTAAACCCTAACCCTAACCCTACCGTAACTCTAACCCTAACCCTTACCCTAACCCTAATCCAAACCCAAAACCTAACCCTAACCGTAACCCTAACCCAAACCGTAACCCTAACCATAACCCTAACCCTAACACTAACTCTAAACCTAACACAAACCCTAACCCTAACCCTAATACTAACCCTAACCCTAACTAACCGTAACCCTAACCCTAACCGTAACCCTAAACCTAACCCTAACCCTAACCCTAACCCTAACCTGACCCTAACCTTAACCCTAACCCTAACCCTAACCCTGACCCTAAACTGAACCCTAACCCTAACCCTAACGCAAACCCTAACCCAAACCCTAACCCTAACACTAACCCTAACCCTAACACTAACCTTAAACCTCACCCTAAACCTAACCCTAACTCTAACCCTAACTCTAACCCTTACCCTAACCCTAACCAAAACCCTATAGCTAACCCTAACCCTAACCCAAATCCTAACCCTAACCCTAACCCTAAATCTAAGGCTAATCGTAACCCCTAACCTTAACCCTAACCCTAACCCTACCCTAACCATAACCCTAACCCTTACCCGAACCCTAACCCTAACCTGAACCCTAACCCTAACCCTAACCCTAACCCTAAGGCAAACCCTAACACTAAACCTAACACTAACCCTAACCCTAACAGTAAACCTAAATCTAAACCTAACCCTAACCCTTACCCAAATCCCTAACCTTAACACTAACCCAAAACCTAACCCTAACCCTAACCCTAACCATAACCATAACCTTAACCCTAACCCTAACGTAAACCCTAAGCCTAACCCAACCCTAACACTAACCCTAACCCTAATTCTAACTCTAACCCTAACGCAAACCATAACCCTAACCCTAACCCTAACCCTAACCCTAACCTAACCCAAACCGTAACCCTAACCCTAACCCTAACCCTAACCCTAACCCTAACCCTAACCCTTACCCTAACCCTAACACTTACCCTAACCCCTAACCCTAACCCTAAGCCTAACTCTACCCTAACCCAATCCCTAACCATAACCCCAAACCTAACACTAACCCTAACACTAACTCTAACCCTAACGCAAACCCTAACCCTAACACTAACCCTAACCCTAACCATAACCCTAACTCTAACACTTACCCTAACCCCTAACCCTAACCCTACCCTAAACCTAACCCTAACCCAAACCCTAACCCTAACCCTAACGCAACCCTAACCCTAACCCTAACCCTCACCAAAACCCTAAACCTAACCCTAACCCTAACCCTAAACATAACCCTAAACCTAAACCCTAACCGTAACCCTAACCCTACCGTAACCCTAACCCTAACCCTAACCCTTACCATAACCCTAACCCTAACCCTAACCCTAACCCTAAACCCTAACCCGAACTCTAACCCTAACCCTAAATCTAAGGCTAACCGTAACCCCTAACCCTAACCCTAACCCCACCCTAACCATAACCCTAACGCTTACCCTAACCCTAACCCTAACCTGAACCCTAACACTAACCCTAACCCTAACCCTAAGGCAAACCCGAACACTAAACCTAACACTAACCCTAACCCTAACAGTAAACCTAACTCTAAACCTAACTCTAACCCTAACCCAAATCCCTAACCTTAACACTAACCCAAAACCTAACCCTAACCCTATTCCAAACCCTAACCCTAACCATAACCCTAACCCTAACCCTAACGTAAACCCTAAGCCTAACCCAACCCTAACACTAACCCTAACCCTAATTCTAACTCTAAACCTAACGCAAATCCTAACCCTAACCCTAACCCTAACCCTAACTCTAACACTTACCCTAACCCCTAACCCTAACCCTAACCCTAACCCTACCCTAAACCTAACCCTAACCCAAACCCTAACCCTAACCCTAACGCAACCCTAACCCTAACCCTAAGCCTAAACCTAACACTAACACTAAACCCTAACCCTAACCCTAACCCAAACCCTAACCCTAACCCTAACATTAACCCTAACCCTAAACCCTAACCCTAACCCTACCGTAACTCTAACCCTAACCCTTACCCTAACCCTAATCCAAACCCAAAACCTAACCCTAACCGTAACCCTAACCCAAACCGTAACCCTAACCCTAACCCTAACCCTAAGCCTAACCCTAACCCTAACCCTACCCTAATCCTAAACCTAATGCTTACCCTAACCCTAACCCTAACCCTAACCCTAACACTAACTCTAACCCTAACACAAACCCTAACCCTAACCCTAATCCTAACCCTAACCCTAACTAACCGTAACCCTAACCCTAACCGTAACCCTAACCATAACCCTAACCCTAACCCTAACCCTAACCTGACCCTAACCATAACCCTAACCCTAACCCTAACCCTGACCCTAAACTGAACCCTAACCCTAACCCTAACGCAAACCCTAACCCAAACCCTAACCCTAACACTAACCCTAACCCTAACACTAACCTTAAACCTCACCCTAACCCTAACCCTAACTCTAACCCTAACTCTAACCCTTACCCTAACCCTAACCAAAACCCTATAGCTAACCCTAACCCTAACCCAAATCCTAACCCTAACCCTAACCCTAAATCTAAGGCTAATCGTAACCCCTAACCCTAACCCTAACACTAACCCTACCCTAACCATAACCCGAACCCTTACCCGAACCCTAACCCTAACCTGAACCCTAACCCTAACCCTAACCCTAAGGCAAACCCTAACACTAAACCTAACACTAACCCTAACCCTAACAGTAAACCTAAATCTAAACCTAACCCTAACCCTTACCCAAGTCCCTAACCTTAACACTAACCCAAAACCTAACCCTAACCCTAACCCTAACCCTAACCATAACCTTAACCCTAACCCTAACGTAAACCCTAAGCCTAACCCAACCCTAACACTAACCCTAACCCTAATTCTAACTCTAACCCTAACGCAAACCTTAACCCTAACCCTAACCCTAACCCTAACCCTAACCTAACCCAAACCGTAACCCTAACCCTAACCCTAACCCTAACCCTTACCCTAACCCTAACACTAACCCTAACCCCTAACCCTAACCCTAAGCCTAACTCTACCCTAACCCAATCCCTAACCATAACCCCAAACCTAACACTAACCCTAACACTAACTCTAACCCTAACGCAAACCCTAACCCTAACACTAACCCTAACCCTAAACCTAACCGTAACCCTAAACCTAACCCTAACCCTTACCCTAACCCTAACCCAAACCCTAACCTTAACCCTAACCCTAACCCTAACCATAACCCTAACTCTAACACTTACCCTAACCCCTAACCCTAACCCTACCCTAAACCTAACCCTAACCCAAACCCTAACCCTAACCCTAACGCAACCCTAACCCTAACCCTAAGCCTAAACCTAACACTAACACTAAACCCTAACCCTAACCCTAACACTTACCCTAACCGTAATCCAAACCCTAACCCTAACCCTAACCCAAACCCTAAAGCTAACCCTAACCCTAACATTAACCCTAACCCTAAACGCTAACCCTAACCCTAACCCTAACGTAACTCTAACCCTAACCCTAACCCTTACCCT
This sequence comes from Microtus californicus, assembly GCA_028537955.1. Classification (NCBI taxonomy): domain Eukaryota; kingdom Metazoa; phylum Chordata; class Mammalia; order Rodentia; family Cricetidae; genus Microtus; species Microtus californicus. The sequence continues at coordinate 349,541 of JAQJZF010000041.1, forward strand.
AACCCTAATCCAAACCCTAAACCTAACCCTAACCGTAACCCTAACCCAAACCGTAACCCTAACCCTAACCCTAAGCCTAACCCTAACCCTAACCCTACCCTAATCCTAACCCTAACGCTTACCCTAACCCTAACACTAACCCTAACCCTAACCCTAATCCTAACACTAAGCGTAACTCTAACCCTAACTGTAACCCTAACCCTAACTGTAACCCTAACCCTAACCCCTAATCCTAACCCTAATCCTAACCCTAACCCTAACCCTAACACTAACCCTAACCCCTAACCCTAACCCTAAGCCTAACTCTACCCTAACCCAATCCCTAACCATAACCCCAAACCTAACACTAACCCTAACACTAACTCTAACCCTAACGCAAACCCTAACCCTAACACTAACCCTAACCCTAAACCTAACCGTAACCCTAACCCTAACCCTAACCCTAACCCTAACCCTAACACTAACCCTAACCCCTAACCCTAACCCTAAGCCTAACTCTACCCTAACCCAAACCCTTCCCATAACCCTAACCCTAAAACTAACCCTAACCCTTACCCTAACCCTAACCCAAACCCTAACCCTAACCCTAACACAAACCTTAACCCTAACCCTAACCTTAACCCTAACCCTTACCCTAACCCTAACCCTTACCATAACCCTAACCCTAACCCTAACCCTAACCCTAAACCCTAAACCTAACCCTAAATCTAAGGCTAACCGTAACACCTAACCCTAACCCTAACCCTACCCTAACCATAACCCTAACCCTTACCCTAACCCTAACCCTAACCTGAACCCTAACCCTAACCCTAACCCTAACCCTAACCCTAAGGCAAACCCTAACAGTAAACCAAACATTAACCCTAACCCTAACAGTAAACCTAACTCTAAACCTAACCCTAACCCTAACCCAAATCCCTAACCTTAACACTAACCAAAAACCTAACCCTAACCCTAACCCTAACCCTAACCATAACCCTAACCCTAACCCTAACGTAAACCCTAACCTAACCCAACCCTAACACTAACCCTAAACCTAATACTAACTCTAACCCTAACGCAAAACCTAACCCTAACCCTAACCCTAACCCTAACCTAACCCAAACCGTAACCCTAACCCTAACCCTAACCCTTACCCTAACCCTAACACTAACCCTAACCCCTAACCCTAACCCTAAGCCTAACTCTACCCTAACCCAATCCCTAACCATTACCCTAACACTAACACTAACCCTAACACTAACTCTAACCCTAACGCAAACCCTAACCCTAACCCTATCCCTAACCCTAACCGTAACCCTAACCCTAACCCTAACCCTAAACCTTACCCTAACCCTAACCCAAACCCTAACCCTAAGCCTAACTCTACCCTAACCCAATCCCTAACCCTAACCCTAACTCTAACACTTACCCTAACCACTAACCCTAATCCTAACCGTAACCCTAACCTAAACCTAACCCTAACCCAAACCCTAACCCTAACCCTAACGCAACCCTAACCCTAACCCTAAGCCTAAACCTAACACTAGCACTAAACCCTAACCCTAACCCTAACACTTACCCTAACCGTAATCCAAACCCTAACCCTTACCCTAACCCTAACACTAACCCTAACCCCTAACCCTAACCCTAAGCCTAACTCTACCCTAACCCAATCCCTAACCATAACCCTAAACCTAACACTAACCCTAACACTAACTCTAACCCTAACGCAAACCCTAACCCTAACACTAACCCTAACCCTAAACCTAACCGTAACCCTAAACCTAACCCTAACCCTTACACTAACCCTAACCCTAAGCCTAACTCTACCCTAACCCTAACCCTAACCCTAACCATAACCTTAACCCTAACTCTAACGTAAACCCTAAGCCTAACCCAACCCTAACACTAACCCTAACCCTAATTCTAACTCTAACCCTAACGCAAACCATAACCCTAACCCTAACCCTAACCCTAACCCTAACCTAACCCAAACCGTAACCCTAACCCTAACCCTAACCCTAACCCTAACCCTAACCCTTACCCTAACCCTAACACTAACCCTAACCCCTAACCCTAACCCTAAGCCTAACTCTACCCTAACCCAATCCCTAACCATAACCCTAAACCTAACACTAACCCTAACACTAACTCTAACCCTAACGCAAACCCTAACCCTAACACTAACCCTAACCCTAAACCTAACCGTAACCCTAAACCTAACCCTAACCCTTACCCTAACCCTAACCCTAAGCCTAACTCTACCCTAACCCTAACCCTAACCCTAACCATAACCTTAACCCTAACCCTAACGTAAACCCTAAGCCTAACCCAACCCTAACACTAACCCTAACCCTAATTCTAACTCTAACCCTAACGCAAACCATAACCCTAACCCTAACCCTAACCCTAACCCTAACCTAACCCAAACCGTAACCCTAACCCTAACCCTAACCCTAACCCTAACCCTTACACTAACCCTAACACTAACCCTAACCCCTAACCCTAACCCTAAGCCTAACTCTACCCTAACCCAATCCCTAACCATAACCCTAAACCTAACACTAACCCTAACACTAACTCTAACCCTAACGCAAACCCTAACCCTAACCCTAACCCTAACCCTAAACCTAACCGTAACCCTAAACCTAACCCTAACCCTTACCCTAACCCTAACCCAAACCCTAACCCTAACCCTAACCCTAACCATAACCCTAACTCTAACACTTACCCTAAACCCTAACCCTAACCCTACCCTAAACCTAACAATAACCCAAACCCTAACCCTAACCCTAACGCAACCCTAACCCTAACCCTAAGCCTAAACCTAACACTAACACTAAACCCTAACCCTAACCCTAACACTTACCCTAACCGTAATCCAAACCCTAACCCTAACCCTGACCCAAACCCTAAAGCTAACCCTAACCCTAACATTAACCCTAACCCTAAACCCTAACCCTAACCCTAACCCTAAC
>JAQJZF010000041.1:370000-372500 GCA_028537955.1 Microtus californicus
CATAACCCTAAACCTAACACTAACCCTAACACTAACTCTAACCCTAACGCAAACCCTAACCCTAACACTAACCCTAACCCTAAACCTAACCGTAACCTAAACCTAACCCTAACCCTTACCCTAACCCTAACCCAAACCCTAACCCTAACCCTAACCCTAACCCTAACCCTAACCATAACCCTAACTCTAACACTTACCCTAAGCCCTAACGCTAACCCTACCCTAAACCTAACCCTAACCCAAACCCTAACCCTAACCCTAACGCAACCCTAACCCTAACCCTAAGCCTAAACCTAACACTAACACTAAACCCTAACCCTAACCCTAACACTTACCCTAACCGTAATCCAAACCCTAACCCTAACCCAAACCCAAACCCTAAAGCTAACCCTAACCCTAACATTAACCCTAACCCTAAACCCTAACCCTAACCCTAACCCTAACGTAACTCTAACCCTAACCCTAACCCTTTCCCTAACCCTAATCCAAACCCTAAACCTAACCCTAACCGTAACCCTAACCCAAACCGTAACCCTAACCCTAACCCTAAGCCTAACCCTAACCCTAACCCTACCCTAATCCTAACCCTAACGCTTACCCTAACCCTAACACTAACCCTAACCCTAACCCTAATCCTAACACTAAGCGTAACTCTAACCGTATCTGTAACCCTAACCCTAACCGTAACCCTAACCCTAACCCCTAATCCTAACCCTAATCCTAACCCTAACCCTAACCCTAACCCTAAACCCTAACCCTAACCCTAAATCTAAGGCTAACCGTAACACCTAACCCTAACCCTAACCCTAACCCTACCCTAACCATAACCCTAACCCTTACCCTAACCCTAACCCTAACCTGAACCCTAACCCTAACCCTAACCCTAACCCTAACCCTAAGGCAAACCCTAACACTAAACCAAACACTAACCCTAACCCTAAGAGTAAACCTAACTCTAAACCTAACCCTAACCCTAACCCAAATCCCTAACCTTAACACTAACCCAAAACCTAACCCTAACCCTAACCCTAACCCTAACCCTAACCCTAACCATAACCCTAACCCTAACCCTAACATAAACCCTAACCTAACCCAACCCTAACACTAACCCTAAACCTAATTCTAACTCTAACCCTAACGCAAAACCTAACCCTAACCCTAACCCTAACCCTAACCTAACCCAAACCGTAACCCTAACCCTAACCCTAACCCTAACCCTTACCCTAACCCTAACACTAACCCTAACCCCTAACCCTAACCCTAAGCCTAACTCTACCCTAACCCAATCCCTAACCATTACCCTAACCCTAACCCTAACCCTAACCCTAACCCTACCCTAACCCTAACCCTAACCCTAACCCAAACCCTAAACCTAAACCTAACCCTAACGCACACCCTAAACCTAAACCTAAACCTAAACCTAACCCTAACACTAAACCCTAACCCTAAACCTAACCCTAACCTTTACTCTAACCGTAATCCAAACCCTAACCCAAACCCTAAATCTAACCCTAACCCTAACCCTAACATTAACCCTAACCCTAAACCCTAACCCTAACCCTACCGTAACCCTAAACCTAACCCTAACCCTTACCCTAACCCCAATCCAAACCCTAAACCTAACCCTAACCGTAACCCTAACCCAAACCATAAGCCTAACCCTAACCATAACCCTAAGCCTTAGCCTAACCCTAACCCTAACCTAATCCTAACCCTAACCCTTACCCTAACCCTAACACTAACCATAACCCTAACCCTAACCCTAACACTAAGCGTAACCCTAACCCTAACTGTAACCCTAACCCTAACCGTAACCCTAACCCTAACCCTAACCGTAACCCTAACCCTAACACTAAACCTAACCCCTAACCCTAAACCTAAGCCTAACCCTACCCTAACCCTACCCTAACAATAACCGTAACCCTAACACTAACCCTAACCCTAACTCTAACCCTAACGAAACCCTAACCCTAACCGTAACCCTAACCGTAACCCTAACACTAACCCTAACCCTTACCCTAAGCCTAACCCAAACCCTAACCCTAACCCTAAGCTTAACCCTAACCCTAACACTACCCTAACCCTAACCCTAAACCTTACCCTAACCCTAACCCAAACCCTTACCCTAACCGTAATCCATACCCTAACCCTAAACCTAACCCAAACCCTAAACCTAACCCTAAACCTAACGCTAACCCTAACACTAACACTAACACTAAACCCTAAACCTAACTCTAAACCTAACCCTAACACTTACCCTAACCGTAATCCAAACCCTAACCCTAATCCTAACCCTAACCCTAACTCAAACCCTAAACCTAACCCTTACACTAACCCTAACCATAACCCTAACCCTAAACCCTAACCGTAACCCTAACCCTACCGTAACCCTAATCCTAACCATAACCCTAACCCTACCCTAACCATAACCCTAACCCTAACCCAAACCTTAACCCTAACCTGAACCCTAACCCTAACCCTAACCCTAACCCTAACCCTA
>JAQJZF010000041.1:377500-380000 GCA_028537955.1 Microtus californicus
ACCCAATCCCTAACCATAACCCTAAACCTAACACTAACCCTAACACTAACTCTAACCCTAATGCAAACCCTAACCCTAACACTAACCCTAACCCTAAACCTAACCGTAACCCTAAACCTAACCCTAACCCTTACCCTAACCCTAACCCTAAGCCTAACTGTACCCTAACCCTAACCCTAACCCTAACCATAACCTTAACCCTAACCCTAACGTAAACCCTAAGCCTAACCCAACCCTAACACTAACCCTAACCCTAATTCTAACTCTAACCCTAACGCAAACCATAAACCTAACCCTAACCCTAACCCTAACCCTAACCTAACCCAAACAGTAACCCTAACCCTAACACTAACCCTAACCCTAACCCTTACCCTAATCCTAACACTAACCCTAACCCCTAACCCTAACCCTAAGCCTAACTCTACCCTAACCCAATCCCTAACCATAACCCTAAACCTAACACTAACCCTAACACTAACTCTAACCCTAACGCAAACCCTAACCCTAACACTAACCCTAACCCTAAACCTAACCGTAACCTAAACCTAACCCTAACCCTTACCCTAACCCTAACCCAAACCCTAACCCTAACCCTAACCCTAACCCTAACCATAACCCTAACTCTAACACTTACCCTAAGCCCTAACGCTAACCCTACCCTAAACCTAACCCTAACCCAAACCCTAACCCTAACCCTAACGCAACCCTAACCCTAACCCTAAGCCTAAACCTAACACTAACACTAAACCCTAACCCTAACCCTAACACTTACCCTAACCGTAATCCAAACCCTAACCCTAACCCAAACCCAAACCCTAAAGCTAACCCTAACCCTAACATTAACCCTAACCCTAAACCCTAACCCTAACCCTAACCCTAACGTAACTCTAACCCTAACCCTAACCCTTTCCCTAACCCTAATCCAAACCCTAAACCTAACCCTAACCGTAACCCTAACCCAAACCGTAACCCTAACCCTAACCCTAAGCCTAACCCTAACCCTAACCCTACCCTAATCCTAACCCTAACGCTTACCCTAACCCTAACACTAACCCTAACCCTAACCCTAATCCTAACACTAAGCGTAACTCTAACCGTATCTGTAACCCTAACCCTAACCGTAACCCTAACCCTAACCCCTAATCCTAACCCTAATCCTAACCCTAACCCTAACCCTAACCCTAAACCCTAACCCTAACCCTAAATCTAAGGCTAACCGTAACACCTAACCCTAACCCTAACCCTAACCCTACCCTAACCATAACCCTAACCCTTACCCTAACCCTAACCCTAACCTGAACCCTAACCCTAACCCTAACCCTAACCCTAACCCTAACCCTAAGGCAAACCCTAACACTAAACCAAACACTAACCCTAACCCTAAGAGTAAACCTAACTCTAAACCTAACCCTAACCCTAACCCAAATCCCTAACCTTAACACTAACCCAAAACCTAACCCTAACCCTAACCCTAACCCTAACTCTAACCGTAACCCTAACCCTAACCCTAACCCTAACCCTAACCCTAACCCTAACCCTAACCCTAACCCTAACCCTAACCCTAACCCTAACCCTAACACTAAACCTAACCCCTAACCCTAAACCTAAGCCTAACCCTACCCTAACCCTAAGCCTAACAATAACCGTAACCCTAACACTAACCCTAACACTAACTCTAACCCTAACGAAACCCTAACCCTAACCGTAACCCTAACCGTAACCCTAACACTAACCCTAACCCTTACCCTAAGCCTAACCCAAACCCTAACCCTAACCCTAAGCTTAACCCTAACCCTAACACTACCCTAACCCTAACCCTAAACCTTACCCTAACCCTAACCCAAACCCTTACCCTAACCGTAATCCATACCCTAACCCTAAACCTAACCCAAACCCTAAACCTAACCCTAAACCTAACGCTAACCCTAACACTAACACTAACACTAAACCCTAAACCTAACTCTAAACCTAACCCTAACACTTACCCTAACCGTAATCCAAACCCTAACCCTAATCCTAACCCTAACCCTAACTCAAACCCTAAACCTAACCCTTACACTAACCCTAACCATAACCCTAACCCTAAACCCTAACCGTAACCCTAACCCTACCGTAACCCTAATCCTAACCATAACCCTAACCCTAAACCCTAACCATAACCCTAACCCTACCGTAACCCTAATCCTAACCCTAACCCTTACCATAACCCTAACCCTAACCCTAACCCTAAACCCTAACCTTAACCCTAACCCTAACCCTAACCCTAACCCTAACTCTAAAAGGAAGAGGAACACTGTTCTAAATTCTTTTTTTTAACCCTAACCCTAACCCTAACACTAACCCTACCCTAAACCTAACCCTAACCCTAAGCTTAACCCTAACCCTAACACTACCCTAACCCTAACCCTAAACCTTACCCTAACCCTAACCCAAACCCTAACCCTAACCGTAATCCATACCCTAACCCTAAACCTAACCCAAACCCTAAACCTAACCCTAA
>JAQJZF010000041.1:410000-412500 GCA_028537955.1 Microtus californicus
AACCTTAACCCTAACCCTAACCCTAACCCTAAAGCTAACACTAACCCTATCCCCTAACCCTAACCTTAAACCTACCCTAACCCAAACCCTAACCCTAACCCAAACCCTAAACCTAACCCTAACCCTAACCCTAACCCTAACTCTAACGCACACCCTAACCCTAACCCTAACACTAACCCAAAACCAAACCCTAACCCTAACCCTAACTCTAACCCTAACCACAACCCTAACCCTAACCCTAACGTAAACCCTAAGCCTAACCCAACCCTAACACTAACCCTAACCCTAATTCTAACTCTAACCCTAACGCAAACCCTAACCCTAACCCTAATCCTAACCCTAACCCTAACCCTAACCCTAACCCTAACCCTAACCTAACCCAAAACGTAACCCTAACCCTAACCCTAACACTAACCCTAATACTAACACTAACCCTAACCCCTAACCCTAACCCTAAGCCTAACTCTACCCTAACCCAAAACCTAACCATAACCCTAACCTTAACACTAACCCTAACACTAACTCTAACCCTAACGCAAACCCTAACCCTAACCCTAACCCTAACCGTAACCCTAACCCTAACCATAACCATTACCCTAACCCTAACCCAAACCGTAACCCTAACCCTAACCCTAACCCTAACCCTTACCCTAACCCTAACACTAACCCTAACCCCTAACCCTAACCCTAAGCCTAACTCTACCCTAACCCAATCCCTAAACATTACCCTAACCCTAACACTAACCCTAACACTAACTCTAACCCTAACGCAAACCGTAACCCTAACCCTAACCCTAACCGTAACCCTAACCCTAACCCTAACCCTAAACCTTACCCTAACCCTAACCCAAACCCTAAGCCTAAGCCTAACTCTACCCTAACCCAATCCCTAACCCTAACCCTAACTCTAACACTTACTCTAACCCCTAACCCTAATCCTAACCGTAACCCTAACCTAAACCTAACCCTAACCCAAACCCTAACCCTAACCCTAACGCAACCCTAACCCTAACCCTAAGCCTAAACCTAACACTAACACTAAACCCTAATCCTAACCCTAACACTTACCCTAACCGTAATCCAAACCCTAACCCTTACCCTAACCCTAACACTAACCCTAACCCCTAACCCTGACCCTAAGCCTAACTCTACCCTAACCCAATCCCTAACCATAACCCTAAACCTAACACTAACCCTAACACTAACTCTAACCCTAATGCAAACCCTAACCCTAACACTAACCCTAACCCTAAACCTAAAAGTAACCCTAAACCTAACCCTAACCCTTACCCTAACCCTAACCCTAAGCCTAACTGTACCCTAACCCTAACCCTAACCCTAACCCTAACCATAACCTTAACCCTAACCCTAACGTAAACCCTAAGCCTAACCCAACCCTAACACTAACCCTAACCCTAATTCTAACTCTAACCCTAATGCAAACCATAACCCTAACCCTAACCCTAACCCTAACCCTAACCTAACCCAAACAGTAACCCTAACCCTAACCCTAACCCTAACCCTAACCCTTACCCTAATCCTAACACTAACCCTAACCCCTAACCCTAACCCTAAGCCTAACTCTACCCTAACCCAATCCCTAACCATAACCCTAAACCTAACACTAACCCTAACACTAACTCTAACCCTAACGCAAACCCTAACCCTAACACTAACCCTAACCCTAAACCTAACCGTAACCTAAACCTAACCCTAACCCTTACCCTAACCCTAACCCAAACCCTAACCCTAACCCTAACCCTAACCCTAACCCTAACCATAACCCTAACTCTAACACTTACCCTAAGCCCTAACGCTAACCCTACCCTAAACCTAACCCTAACCCAAACCCTAACCCTAACCCTAACGCAACCCTAACCCTAACCCTAAGCCTAAACCTAACACTAACACTAAACCCTAACCCTAACCCTAACACTTACCCTAACCGTAATCCAAACCCTAACCCTAACCCAAACCCAAACCCTAAAGCTAACCCTAACCCTAACATTAACCCTAACCCTAAACCCTAACCCTAACCCTAACCCTAACGTAACTCTAACCCTAACCCTAACCCTTTCCCTAACCCTAATCCAAACCCTAAACCTAACCCTAACCGTAACCCTAACCCAAACCGTAACCCTAACCCTAACCCTAAGCCTAACCCTAACCCTAACCCTACCCTAATCCTAACCCTAACGCTTACCCTAACCCTAACACTAACCCTAACCCTAACCCTAATCCTAACACTAAGCGTAACTCTAACCGTATCTGTAACCCTAACCCTAACCGTAACCCTAACCCTAACCCCTAATCCTAACCCTAATCCTAACCCTAACCCTAACCCTAACCCTAAACCCTAACCCTAACCCTAAATCTAAGGCTAACCGTAACACCTAACCCTAACCCTAACCCTAACCCTACCCTAACCATAACCCTAACCCTTACCCTAACCCTAACCCTAACCTGAACCCTAACCCTAACCCTAACCCTAACCCTAACC
>JAQJZF010000041.1:470000-475000 GCA_028537955.1 Microtus californicus
ACCCTAACCCTAACCCTAAACCTAACTCTAAGGGGAAGAGGAACACTGTTCTAAATTCTTTTTTTCAATCCTAACCCTAACCCTAACCCTAGCCCTAACCCTAACCCTTACCCTAACCCTAACCCAAACCCAAATCCTAACCCTAACCCTAAACCCAACCTAAACCGTAACCCTAACCCTAAGCCTAACCGTAACCTAACCCTAACCTTTACCCTTACCCTAACCCAAACCCAAACCCTAATCCTAACCCTAACCCTAACCCAAACCTTAACCCTAACCCTAACCCTAACTCTAACACTTACCCTAACCCCTAACCCTAACCCTAACCCTAACCCTAAACTAACCCTAACCCTAACTCAAACCCTAAACCTAACCCTAACCCTAACGCAAACCCTAATCCTAACCCTAAACCTAAACCTAACCTTAACACAAAACCCTAACCCTAACCCTAACCCTAACCTTTACTCTAACCGTAATCCAAACCCTAACCCAAACCCTAAACCTAACACTAACCATAACCCTAACTTAACCCTAACCCAAACCCTAACCCTAACCCTACCGTAACCCTAACCCTAACCCTAACCCTAACCCCAATCCAAACCCTAAACCTAACCCTAACCGTAACCCTAACCCAAACCGTAAGCCTAACCCTAACCCTAAACCTAAGCCTAAGCCTTATCCTAACCCTACCCTAATCCTAACCCTAACCCTTACCCTAACCCTAACACTAACCCTAACCCTAACCCTAACCCTAACCCTAACACTAAGCGTAACCCTAACCCTAACTGTAACCCTAACCCTAACCGTAACCCTAATCCTAACCCCTAATCCTAACCCTAACCCTAACCCTAACCGTAACCCTAACACTAAGCCTAACCCTTACCCTAACCCTAACCCAAACCCTAACCCTAACCCTAACCCTAACCCTAACCCTAACCCTAACACTACCCTAACACTAACCCTAAACCTTACCCTAACCCTAACCCAAACCCTAACCCTAACCCTAACCCTAAACCTAACCCTAACCCAAACCTTAACCCTAACCCTATCCCTAACCCTAACCCTAACTCTAACACTAACCCTAACCCCTAACCCTAACCCTAACCCTAACCCTTACCCTAACCCCAATCCAAACCCTAAAGCTAACCCTAAACGTAACCCTAACCCAAACCGTAAGCCTAACCCTAACCCTAACCCTAAGCCTAAGCCTAACCCTAACCCTACCCTAATCCTAACCCTAACCCTTACCCTAACCCTAACACTAACCCTAACCCTAACCCTAACCCTAACCCTAACACTAACACTAAGCGTAACCCTAACCCTAACTGTAACCCTAACCCTAACCGTAACCCTAACCCTAACCCCTAATCCTAACCCTAACCCTAACCCCAACACTAACCCTAACCCCTAACCCTAACCCTAAGCCTAACCCTACCCTAACCCAAACCCTAACCATAACCCTAACCCTAACACTAACCCTAAGCCTAACTCTAACCCTAACGCAAACCCTAACCCTAACCCTAACCCTAACCCTAACCCTAACCCTAACCCTAACACTAAGCCTAACCCTTACCCTAACCCTAACCCAAACCCTAACCCTAACCCTAACCCTAACCCTAACACTACCCTAACACTAACCCTAAACCTTACCCTAACCCTAACCCAAACCCTAACCCTAACCCAAACCCTAAACCTAACCCTAACCCAAACCTTAACCCTAACCCTATCCCTAACCTTAACCCTAACTCTAACACTAACCCTAACCCCTAACCCTAACCCTAACCCTAACCCTAACCTAACCCTAACCCTAACCCAAACCCTAACCCTAACCCTAACCCTAACACTAAAGCAAAGCCTATCCCTAACCCTAACCCTAACACTAAACCCTAACCCTAACCCTAACCCTAAACCTAAACCTAACCCTAACCCAAACTTTAACCCTAACCCTATCCCTAACCCTAACTCTAACACTAACCCTAACCCCTAACCCTAACCATAACCCTAATCCTAACCCTAACCCTAACCCTAACACCTAATCCTAACCCTAATCCTAACCCTAACCCTAACCCCAACACTAACCCTAACCCCTAACCCTAACCCAAACCCTAACCCTAACCCTAACCCTAACCCTAACCCTAACCCTAATACTACCCTAACACTAACCCTAAACCTTACGCTAACCCTAAACCAAACCCTAACCCTAACCCTAACCCTAAACCTAACCCAAACCTTAACCCTAACCCAAACCCTAACCCTAACCCTAACCCTAAACCTAACCCTAACCCTAACCCTAACCCTAACCCTTATCCTAACCGTAATTCATACCCTAAACCTAACCCTAACCCAAACCCTAAACCTAACCCTAACCCTAACCCTAACCCTAACCCTACCATAAACCTAACCCTAAACCTAACCCTAACCCTTACCCTAACCGTAACCCAAACCCTAAAGCTAACACTAACCCTAACCCCTAACCCTAACCTTAAACCTACCATAACCCAAAGCCTAACCCTAACCCAAACCCTAAACCTAACCCTAACCCTAACCCTAACCCTAACGCAAACCCTAACCCTAACCCTAACACTAAACCCTAAACCTAACCATAACCCTAACCCTAAACCCTAACCCTAACCCTAACCCTAACCCTAACCCAAAGCCTAAACCTAACCCTAACCCTAACCCTGACCCTAACCCTAACCCTAAACCCTAACCCTAACCCTAACCTGAACCCTAACCCTAACCCGAACCCTAACCCTAACCCTAACCCTAACCCTAACCCTAACTCTATCCCTAACCCTAACCCTTACTCAAACCCTAACCCAAACCCTTTAGCTAACCCTAAACTTAACCCTAACCCAAATCCTAACCCTAACCCTAACCCTAAATCTAAGGCTAACCGTAACCCCTAACCCTAACCCTAACCCTAACCCTACCCTAACCCTAACCCTAACCCTAACCCTAACCTGAACCCTAAACCTAACCCTAAACATAACCCAAACCGTAACCCTAACCCCAACCCTAACCCTAACCCTAAACCCTAACCCTAACCCTAACTGTAACCCTAACCCTAACCCTAACCATAAACCTAACCCTAACACTAACGCTAACCCTAACCTGTAACCCTAACCATAACCCTAACCCTAACCCTACTCTAACCCAAAACCTAAACCTAACCCTAACCCTAACACTAATCCTAACCCTAAACCTAACCCTAACCCTAACTCCTAACCCTAACCCTAACCCTAATGTAAACCCTAACCCTAACCCTAATAAAACCTAACAACCTAACCAACCTAATCCCTAACCCTAACCCTAACCCTAACCCTAACCACCTAACCCTAACCCTAACCCTAAACCCTAACCCTAACCAACCTAAACCCTAACCCTAACCTAACCTAACCCTAACCCTAACCTACCTAACCCTAACCCTAACCAATACCTAACCCTAAACCTAACCCTAACCCCATCAACCCTAACCACTAACCCTAACCCTAACCCAAACCCTAACCCAACCCTAACCCTAACCTAACCCTAACAACCTAACCCTAACCCTAACCCTAACCCTAACCCTAACCTAACCCTAACCCTAACCCTAACCCTAACCCTAACCCTAACCAACCTAACCCTAACCCTAACCCTAACCCTAACCACCTAACCCTAACCTAACCTAACCCTAACCTAACCCTAACCTAACCCTAACCCTAACCCTAACCCTAACCCAACCTAACCCTAACCCTAACCCTAACGCTAACCCTAACTCTAACCCTAACGCAAACCCTAACCCTAACCCTAACCCTAACCCTAACCCTAAACCTAACTCTAAGGGAAGAGGAACACTGTTCTAAATTCTTTTTTTCAATCCTAACCCTAACCCTAACCCTAGCCCTAACCCTAACCCTACCCTAACCCTAACCCAAACCCAAATCCCTAACCCTAACCCTAAACCCAACCTAAACCGTAACCCTAACCCTAAGCCTAACCGTAACCTAACCCTAACCTTTACCCTTACCCTAACCCAAACCCAAACCCTAATCCTAACCCTAACCCTAACCCAAACATTAACCCTAACCCTAACCCTAACTCTAACACTTACCCTAACCCCTAACCCTAACCCTAACCCTAACCCTAAACTAACCCTAACCCTAACTCAAACCCTAAACCTAACCCTAACCCTAACGCAAACCCTAATCCTAACCCTAAACCTAAACCTAACCTTAACACAAAACCCTAACCCTAACCCTAACCCTAACCTTTACTCTAACCGTAATCCAAACCCTAACCCAAACCCTAAACCTAACACTAACCATAACCCTAACTTAACCCTAACCCAAACCCTAACCCTAACCCTACCGTAACCCTAACCCTAACCCTAACCCTAACCCCAATCCAAACCCTAAACCTAACCCTAACCGTAACCCTAACCCAAACCGTAAGCCTAACCCTAACCCTAAACCTAAGCCTAAGCCTAACCCTAACCCTACCCTAATCCTAACCCTAACCCTTACCCTAACCCTAACACTAACCCTAACCCTAACCCTAACCCTAACACTAAGCGTAACCCTAACCCTAACTGTAACCCTAACCCTAACCGTAACCCTAATCCTAACCCCTAATCCTAACCCTAACCCTAACCCTAACCGTAACCCTAACACTAAGCCTAACCCTTACCCTAACCCTAACCCAAACCCTAACCCTAACCCTAACCCTAACCCTAACCCTAACCCTAACACTACCCTAACACAAACCCTAAACCTTACCCTAACCCTAACCCAAACCCTAACCCTAACCCTAACCCTAAACCTAACCCTAACCCAAACCTTAACCCTAACCCTATCCTAACCCTAACCCTAACCTAACTCTAACACTAACCCTAACCCCTAACCCTAACCCTAACCCTAACCTTACCCTAACCCCAATCCAAACCCTAAAGCTAACCCTAACGTAACCCTAACCCAAACCGTAAGCCTAACCCTAACCCTAACCCTAAGCCTAAGCCTAAC
>JAQJZF010000041.1:537500-540000 GCA_028537955.1 Microtus californicus
AACCCTAACCCTAACACTAACACTAACCCTAACCCTAATTCTAACTCTAACCCTAACGCAAACCCTAACCCTAACCCTAACTCTAACCCTAACCCAAACCTAACCCAAAACGTAACCCTAACCCTAACCCTAACACTAACACTAACACTAACCCTAACCCTAACCCTAACCCTAACCCTAACACTAAGCGTAACCCTAACCATAACTGTAACCCTAACCCTAAACCTAACCCTAACCGAAACCTTAACCCTAATCCTATCCCTAACTTTAACCCTAACTCTAACACTAACCCTAACCCCTAACCCTAACCCTAACCCTAACCCTACCCTAACCCTAAACTTAACCCAAACCCTAACCCTAACCCTAACCCTAACCCTAACCCTAAAGCAAACCCTATTCCTAACCCTAACCCTAACCCTAACACTAAACCCTAACCCTAACCCTAACCCTAACCATTACACAACCGTAATCCATACCCTAACCCTAACCCTAACCCAAACCCTAAACCTAACTCTAACCCTAACCCTAACGCTAACACTAACACTAAACCCTAAACTTAACCCTAACCCTAACCCTAACCCTTACCCTAACCGTAATCCAAACCCTAACCCTAACCCTAACCCTAACCCTAACCCAAACCCTAAATCTAACCCTAACCCTAACCATAAACATAACCCTAACCCTAAACCCTAACCGTAACCCTAACCCTACCGTAACCCTAACCCTGACCCTAACCCTTACCATAACCCTAACCCTAACGCTAACCCTAACTCTAACCCTAAACCTAACCCTAACCCTAAAACCTAACCCTAACCCTAACCCTAACCCTAACTCTAAGGGGAAGAGGAACACTGTTCTAAATTCTTTTTTTTAATCCTAAACCTAACCCTAGCCCTAACCCTAACCCTTACCCTAACCCTAACCAAAACCCAAATCCTAACCCTAACACTAAACCTAACCTAAACCGTAACCCTAACCCTAACCCTAACCCTAACCCTAACCCTAACTCTAACACTTACCCTAACCCCTAACCCTAACCCTAACCCTAACCCTAACCCTACCCTAACCCTAACCCTAACCCAAACCCTAAACCTAACCCTACCCTAACGCAAACACTAAACCTAACCCTAACCCTAAACCTAACCTTAACACTAAACCCTAACCCTAACCCTAACCCTAACCTTTACTCTAACCGTAATCCAAACCTTAACCCGAACCCTAAACCTAACACTAACCCTAACCCTAACATTAACCCTAAACCTAAACCCTAACCCTAACCCTACCGTAACCCTAACCCTAACCCTAACCCTTACCCTAACCCCAATCCAAACCCTAACCCTAACCCTAACCCTAACCCTAACCCTAACCCAAACCTTAACCCTAACCCTAACCCTACCCTAATCCAAACCCTAACCCTTACCCTAACCCTAACACTAACCCTAACCCTAACCCTAACACTAAGCGGAACCCTAACCCTAACTGTAACCCTAACCCTAACCGTAACCCTAACCCTAACCCCTAATACTAACCCTAATCCTAACCCTAACCCTAACCCCAACACTAACCCTAACCCCTAACCCTAACCCTAAGCCTAACCCTACCCTAACCCAAACCCTAACCATAACCCTAACCCTAACACTAACCCTAAGCCTAACTCTAACCCTAACGCAAACCCTAACCCTAACCCTAACCCTAACCCTAACCGTAACCCTAACACTAAGCCTAACCCTTACCCTAACCCTAACCCAAATCCTAACCCTAACCCTAACCCTAACCCTAACCCTAACACTAACCCTAAACCTTACCCTAACCCTAACCAAAACCCTAACCCTAACCCTAACCCTAAGCCTAACCCTAACCCAAACCTTAACCCTAACCCTATCCCTAACCCTAACTCTAACTCTAACACTAACCCTAACCCCTAACCCTAACCCTAACACTAACCCTAACCTAACCCTAACCCTAACCCAAACCCTAACCCTAACCCTAACCCTAACACTAAAGCAAACCCTATCCCTAACCCTAACCCTAAAACTAAACCCTAACCCTAACCCTAACCCTAAACCTAACCCTAACCCAAACCTTAACCCTAACCCTATCCCTATCCCTAACCCTAACCCTAACTCTAACACTAACCCTAACCCCTAACCCTAACCCTAACCGTAACCCTAACCCTAACCCCTAATCCTAACCCTAATCCTAACCCTAACCCTAACCCCAACACTAACCCTAACCCCTAACCCTAACCCTAACCCTACCCTAAACCAAACCCTAACCGTAACCCTAACCCTAACCCAAAGCCTAAACCTAACCCTATCCCTAACCCTGAACCTAACCCTAAACCCTAACCCTAATCCTAACCCGAACCCTAACCCTAACCTGAACCCTAACCCTAACCCTAACCCTAACTCTATCCCTAACCCTAACCCTTACCCCAACCCTAACCCAAACCCTTTCGCTTACCCTAACCCTAACCCAAATCCTAACCCTAACCCTAACC
>JAQJZF010000041.1:552500-555000 GCA_028537955.1 Microtus californicus
CTAACACTAACCCTAAACCTCACCCTAAACCTCACCCTAACCCTAACCCTAACCCTAACCCTAACCCTTACCCTAACCCTAACCCAAACCCTAAGCTAACCCTAACCCTAACCCTAACCCAAATCCTAACCCTAACCCTAACCCTAAATCTAAGGCTAACCGTAACTTCTAACCCTAACCCTAACCCTAAGCCTACCCTAACCATAACCCTAACCCTAACCCAAACCCTAACCCTAACCTGAACCCTAACCCTAACCCTAACTCTAAGGCAAACCAAACATTAAACCTAACACTAACCCTAACCCTAACAGTAAACCTAACTCTAAACCTAACCCTAACCCTAACCCAAATCCCTAACCTTAACACTAACCCAAAACCTAACCCTAACCCTAACCCTAACTCTAACCCTAACCATAACCCTAAAACTAACACTAACGTAAACCCTAAGCCTAACCCAACCATAACACTAACCCTAACCCTAATTCTAACTCTAACCCTAACGCAAACCCTAACCCTAACCCTAACCCTAACCCTAACCTAACCCAAAACGTAACCCTAACCCTAACCCTAACACTAACACTAACCCTAACCCTAACTCTAACTCTAACCCTAACGCAAACCCTAACCCTAACCCTAACCCAAACCTAACCCAAAACGTAACCTTAACCCTAACCCTAACACTAACACTAACACTAACCCTAACCCTAACCCTAACCCTAACCCTAACACTAAGCGTAACCCTAACCATAACAGTAACCCTAACCCTAAACCTAACCCTAACCCAAACCTTAACCCTAATCCTATCCCTAACTTTAACCATAACTCTAACACTAACCCTAACCCCTAACCCTAACCCTAACCCTAACCCTACCCTAACCCTAAACTTAACCCAAACCCTAACCCTAAACCTAACCCTAACCCTAAAGCAAACCCTATTCCTAACCCTAACCCTAACCCTAACCCTAACACTAAACCCTAACCCTAACCCTAACCATTACACAACCGTAATCCATACCCTAACCCTAACCCTAACCCAAATCCTAAACCTAACCCTAACCCTAACCCTAACGCTAACACTAACACTAAACCCTAAACTTAACCCTAACCCTAACCCTAACCCTTACCCTAACCGTAATCCAAACCCTAACCCTAACCCTAACCCTAACCCTAACCCAAACCCTAAACCTAACCCTAACCCTAACCATAAACATAACCCTAACCCTAAACCCTAATGGTAACCCTAACCCTACCGTAACCCTAACCCTGACCCTAACCCTTAACATAACCCTAACCCTAACGCTAACCCTAACTCTAACCCTAAACCTAACCCTAACCCTAAAACCTAACCCTAACCCTAACCCTAACCCTAACTCTAAGGGGAAGAGGAACACTGTTCTAAATTCTTTTTTTTAATCCTAACCCTAACCCTAGCCCTAACCCTAACCCCTAACCCTAACCCTAAGCCTAACCCTACCCTAAACCAAACCCTAACCGCAACCCTAACCCTAACCCAAAGCCTAAACCTAACCCTAACCCTAACCCTGACCCTAACCCTAAACCCTAACCCTAACCCTAACCCGAACCCTAACCCTAACCTGAACCCTAACCCTAACCCTAACCCTAACTCTATCCCTAACCCTAACCCTTACCCCAAACCTAATCCAAACCCTTTCGCTTACCCTAACCCTAACCCTAAGCCAAATCCTAACCCTAACCCTAACCCTAAATCTAATGCTAACCGTAACCCCTAACCCTAACCCTAACCCTAAGCCTACCCTAACCATAACCCTAACCCTAACCCTAACCCTAACCCTAACCCTAACCTGAACCCTAACCCTAACCCTAACCCTAACCCTAAGGCAAATCCTAACACTAAACCTAACACTAACCCTAATCCTAACAGTAAACTTAACTCTAAACCTAACCCTAACCATAACCCAAATCCCTAAAGTTAACACTAACCCAAAACCTAACCCTAACCCTAACCCTAACCCTAACCCTAAACCCTAACCCTAACCCTAACCCTAACCCTAACCCTAACCCTAACCCTAACCCTAACCCTAACCCTAACCATAAACATAACCCTAACCCTAACGCTAACCCTAACCCCTAACACTAACCATAACCCTAACCCTAACCCTACTCTAACCCAAACCCTAAAACTAACCCTTACCCTAACACTAATCATAACCCTAAACCTAACCCTAACCCTAACCCCTAACCCTAACCCTAACCCTAACGCAAACCCTAACCCTAACACTAATCCTAACCCTAAACCTTACCCTAACCCTAACCCAAACCCTAACCCTAACCCTAACCTTAACCCTAACCCTAACCCAAATCCTAACCCTAACCCTAACCCTAAACCCTAACCCTAACCATAACCCTACCCTAACCTAACCCTAACCCATACCCTAACCCTAACCCTAACGCTAACCCTAACCCCTAACGCTAACCCTAACCCTAACCTAACCCTAACCCTAACCCTAAACTGAACCCT
>JAQJZF010000041.1:602500-607500 GCA_028537955.1 Microtus californicus
ACCCTAACCCAAACCCTTACCATAACCCTAACCCTAAAACTAACCCTAACCCTAACCCTAACCCTCACCAAAACCCTAAACCTAACCCTAACCCTAACCCTAACCATAACCCTAAACCTAAACCCTAACCGTAACCCTAAACCTACCGTAACCCTAACCCTAATCCTAACCCTAACCGTAACCCGAACCCTAACCCTAACCCTAACCCTAACCCAAACCCAAACCCTAACCCTAACCCTACCCCTAACCCTTACCCTAACCCTAACCCTTACCATAACCCTAACCCTAACCCTAACCCTAACCCTAAACCCTAACCCTAACCCTAACCCTAACCCTAAATGTAAGGCTAATCGTAACACCTAACCCTAACCCTAACCCTAACCCTAACCCTACCCTAACCATAACCCTAACCCTTACCCTAACCCTAACCCTAACCTGAACCCTAACCCTAACCCTAACCCTAACCCTAACCCTAAGGCAAACCCTAACACTAAACCTAACACTAACCCTAACCCTAACCCTAACCCTAACCATAACCCTAACCCTAACCCTAACCTTAACGTAAACCCTAAGCCTAACCCTACCCTAACACTAACCCTAACCCTAATTCTAACTCTAACCCTAACGCAAAACCTAACCCTAACCCTAACCCTAAAACTAACCCTAACCCTAACCTAACCCAAACCGTAACCCTAACCCTAACCCTAACCCTAACCCTTACCCTAACCCTAACACTAACCCTAACCCCTAACCATAACCCTAAGCCTAACTCTACCCTAACCCAATTGTTACCATTACCCAACCCTAACACTAACTCTAACCCTAACGCAAACCCTAACCCTAACCCTAACCCTAACCGTAACCCTAACCCTAACCCTAACCCTAACCCTAACCCTAACCCTAACCCTAACCCTTACCCAAACCCTAACCCTAACCCTAACCCTAACCCTACCCTAACCATAACCCTAACCCTTACAATAACCCTAACCCTAACCTCAACCCTAACCCTAAACCTAACCCTAACCCTAAGGCAAACCCTAACACTAAACCTAAAACTAACCCTAACCCTAACAGTAAACCTAACTCTAAACCTAACCCTAACCCTAACCCAAATCCCTAACCTTAACACTAACCCAAAACCTAACCCTAACCCTAACCCTAACCCTAACCATAACCTTAACCCTAACCCTAACGTAAACCCTAAGCCTAACCCAACCCTAACACTAACCCTAACCCTAATTCTAACTCTAACCCTAACGCAAACCCTAACCCTAACCCTAACCCTAAGCCTAACCCTAACCTAACCCAAACCGTTACCCTAAACCTAACCCTAACCCTAACCCTAACCCTAACCCTAACCCTAACCCTATCCCTAACCCTAACACTAACCCTTACCCTAACGCTAACACTAACCCTAACCCCTAACCCTAACCCTAAGCCTAACTCTACCCTAACCCAATCCCTAACCATAACCCTAACCCTAACACTAACCCTAACACTAACTCTAACCCTAACGCAAACCCTAACCCTAACCCTAACCCTAACCCAGACCCTAACCGTAACCCTAACCCTAACCCTAACCCTAACCCTTACCCTAACCCTAACCCAAACCCTAACCCTAACCCTAACCCTAACCCTAACTCTAACACTTACCTTAACTCCTAACTCTAACCCTAACCCTACCCTAAACCTAACCCTAACCCTAAAACTAACGCAACCCTAACCCTAACCCTAAGCCTAAACCTAACACTAACACTAAACCCTAACCCTAACACTAACACTTACCCTAACCGTAATCCAAACCCTAACCCTAACCCTAACCCAAACCCTAAAGCTAACCCTAACCCTAACATTAACCCTAACCCTAAACCCTAACCCTAACCCTAATCCTACCGTAACTCTAACCGTAACCCTAACCCTTACCCTAACCCTAATCCAAACCCTAAACCTAACCCTAACCGTAACCCTAACCCAAACCGTAACCCTAACCCTAACCCTAACCCTAAGCCTAACCCTAACCCTAACCCTAACCCTACCCTAATCCTAACCCTAACGCTTACCCTAACCCTAACACTAGCCCTAACCCTAACCCTAACCCTAACACTAAGCGTAACTCTAACCCTAACTGTAACCCTAACCCTAACCTTAACCCTAACCCTAAACCCTAATCCTAACCATAATCCTAACCCTAACCCTAACCCTAACACTAACCCTAACCCCTAACCCTAACCCTAAGCCTAACTCTACCCTAACCGAAACCCTTACCATAACCCTAACCCTAACACTAACCCTAACACTAACTCTAACCCTAACGCAAACCCTAAACCATACCCTAACCCTAACCCTAACAGTAACCCTAACCCTAACCCTAACCCTTACCCTAACTCTAACCCAAACACTAACCCTAACCCTAACCCAAACCTTAACCCTAACCCTAACCCTAACCCTAACCCTAACCCTTACCCTAACCGTACCCTAACCCTAACCCTAACCCTAACCCTCACCAAAACCCTAAACCTAACCCTAACCCTAACCCAAACCATAACCCTAAACCTAAACCCTAACCGTAACCCTAAATCTACCGTAACCCTAACCCTAACCCTAACCCTAACCCTTACCATAACCCTAACCCTAACCCTAACCCTAACCCTAACCCTAAACCCTAACCCGAACTCTAACCCTAACCCTAAATCTAAGGCTAACCGTAACCCCTAACCCTAACCCTAACCCTACCCTAACCATAACCCTATCCCTTACCCTAAGCCTAACCCTAACCTGAACCCTAACCCTAAACCTAACCCAAACCCTAAGGCAAACCCTAACACTAAACCTAACACTAACCCTAACCCTAACAGTAAACCTAACTCTAAACCTAACCCTAACCCTAACCCAAATCTCTAACCTTAACACTAACCCAAACCTAACCCTAACCCTAACCCTAACCCTAACCCAAACCCTAAAGCTAACCCTAACCCTAACATTAACACTAACCCTAACCATAACCCTAACCCTAACCCTAACCCTAACCCTAACCCTACCCTAAACCTAACCCTAACCCAAACCCTAACCCTAACCCTAACGCAACCCTAACCCTAACTCTAAGCCTAAACCTAACACTAACACTAAACCCTAACCCTAACCCTAACACTTACCCTAACCGTAATCCAAACCCTAACCCTAACCCTAACCCAAACCCTAAAGCTAACCCTAACCCTAACATTAACCCTAACCCTAAACCCTAACCCTAACCCTAACCCTACCGTAACTATAACCCTAACCCTAACACTTACCCTAACCCTAATCCAAACCCTAAACCTAACCCTAACCGTAACCCTAACCCAAACTGTAACCCTAACCCTAACCCTAACCCTAAGCCTAACCCTAACCCTAACCCTACCCTAATCCTAACCCTAACGCTTACCCTAATCCTAACACTAACCCTAACCTAACCCTAATCCTAACACTAAGCGTAACTCTTACCCTAACTGTAACCCTAACCCTAACCGTAACGCTAACCCTAACTCCTAATCCTAACCCTAATCCTAACCCTAACCCTAACCCTAACACTAACCCTAACCCCTAACCATAACCCTAAGCCTAACTCTACCCTAACCCAAACCCTTACCATAACCCTAACCCTAAAACTAACCCTAACCCTAACCCTAACCCTCACCAAAACCCTAAACCTAACCCTAACCCTAACCCTAACCATAACCCTAAACCTAAACCCTAACCGTAACCCTAAACCTACCGTAACCCTAACCCTAATCCTAACCCTAACCGTAACCCGAACCCTAACCCTAACCCTAACCCTAACCCAAACCCAAACCCTAACCCTAACTCTACCCCTAACCCTTACCCTAACCCTAACCCTTACCATAACCCTAACCGTAACCCTAACCCTAACCCTAAACCCTAACCCTAACCCTAACCCTAACCCTAAATGTAAGGCTAATCGTAACACCTAACCCTAACCCTAACCCTAACCCTAACCCTACCCTAACCATAACCCTAACCCTTACCCTAACCCTAACCCTAACCTGAACCCTAACCCTAACCCTAACCCTAACCCTAACCCTAACCCTAAGGCAAACCCTAACACTAAACCTAACACTAACCCTAACCCTAACCCTAACCCTAACCATAACCCTAACCCTAACCCTAACCTTAACGTAAACCCTAAGCCTAACCCTACCCTAACACTAACCCTAACCCTAATTCTAACTCTAACCCTAACGCAAAACCTAACCCTAACCCTAACCCTAAACCTAACCCTAACCCTAACCTAACCCAAACCGTAACCCTAACCCTAACCCTAACCCTAACCCTTACCCTAACCCTAACACTAACCCTAACCCCTAACCATAACCCTAAGCCTAACTCTACCCTAACCCAATTGTTACCATTACCCAACCCTAACACTAACTCTAACCCTAACGCAAACCCTAACCCTAACCCTAACCCTAACCGTAACCCTAACCCTAACCCTAACCCTAACCCTAACCCTAACCCTAACCCTAACCCTAACCCTAACCCTTACCCAAACCCTAACCCTAACCCTAACCCTAACCCTACCCTAACCATAACCCTAACCCTTACAATAACCCTAACCCTAACCTCAACCCTAACCCTAAACCTAACCCTAACCCTAAGGCAAACCCTAACACTAAACCTAAAACTAACCCTAACCCTAACAGTAAACCTAACTCTAAACCTAACCCTAACCCTAACCCAAATCCCTAACCTTAACACTAACCCAAAACCTAACCCTAACCCTAACCCTAACCCTAACCATAACCTTAACCCTAACCCTAACGTAAACCCTAAGCCTAACCCAACCCTAACACTAACCCTAACCCTAATTCTAACTCTAACCCTAACGCAAACCCTAACCCTAACCCTAACCCTAAGCCTAAACCTAACCTAACCCAAACCGTTACCCTAAACCTAACCCTAACCCTAACCCTAACCCTAACCCTAACCCTAACCCTAACCCTAAC
>JAQJZF010000041.1:615000-617500 GCA_028537955.1 Microtus californicus
TTTACTCTAACCGTAATCCAAACCCTAACCCAAACCCTAAACCTAACCCTAACCCTAACACTAACATTAACCCTAACCCTAAACCCTAACCCTAAACCTACCGTAACCCTAAACCTAACCCTACCCCTTACCCTAACCCCAATCCAAACCCTAAACCTAACCCTAACCGTAACCCTAACCCAAACCATAAGCCTAACCCTAACCCTAACACTAAGCCTAAGCCTAACCCTAACCCTACCCTAATCCTAACCCTAACCCTTACCCTAACCCTAACACTAACCCTAACCCTAAACCTAACACTAAGCGTAACCCTAACCCTAACTGTAACCCTAACCCTAACCGTAACCCTAACCCTAACCCTAACCGTAACCCTAACCCTAACACTAACCCTAACCCCTAACCCTAAACCTAAGCCTAATTCTACCCTAACCCTAACCCTAACCATAACCCTAACCCTAACACTAAACCTAACCCTAACTCTAAACCTAACGCAAACCCTAACCCTAACCCTAACCGTAACCCTAACACTAACCCTAACCCTTACCCTAACCCTAACCAAAACCCTAACCCTAACCCTAACACTAACCCTAAACCTAACACTAACCCTAAACCCTAACCCTAACCCTAACCCTAACCCTACCCTAACCCAAACCCTAACCCTAAACCAAACCCTAAACCTAAACCTAACCCTAACCCTAACGCAAACCCTAACCCTAACCCTAACACTAAACCCTAAACCTAACCCTAACCCTAACCCAAACCCTTACCCTAACCCTAACCCAAACCCAAACCCAAACCCTAACCCTAAACCTAACCCAAACTGTAACCCTAACCCTAACCCTAACCCTAACCCTAACCCTAACCCTACTCTAACCCAAACCCTAAACCCAACCCTAACCCTAACACTAACCCTAACCCTAACCCTAACCCAAACCCTTACCCTAACCCTAACCCAAAGCCAAACCCAAACCCTAACACTAAACCTAACCCAAACTGTAACCCTAACCCTAACCCTAACCCTAACCCTACTCTAACCCAAACCCTAAACCCAACCCTAACCCTAACCCTAACCCTAACCCTAACGCTAACCCAAACCCCTAACCCTAACCATAACACTAAACCTACTCTAACCCAAACCCTAAACCCAACCCTAACCCTATCACTAATCCTAACCCTAAACCTAACCCTAACCCTAACCCCTAACCCTAACCCTAAGACAAACCCTAACCCTAACCCTAATCCTAACCCTAAACCTTACCCTAACCCTAACCCAAACCCTAACCCTAACCCTAAGCCTAACACAAATCCTAACCCTAACCCTAACCCTAAACCCTAACCCTAACCCTAACCCTAACCCTAACCCTAACCCTACCCTAATCCTAACCCTAACCCTTACCCTAACCCTAACACTAACCCTAATCCTAAACCTAACACTAAGCGTAACCCTAACCCTAACTGTAACCCTAACCCTAACCGTAACCCTAACCCTAACCCTAACCGTAACCCTAACCCTAACACTAACCCTAACCCCTAACCCTAAACCTAAGCCTAACCCTACCCTAACCCTAACCCTAACCATAACCCTAACCCTAACACTAAACCTAACCCTAACTCTAAACCTAACGCAAACCCTAACCCTAACCCGAACCGTAACCCTAACACTAACCCTAACCCTTACCCTAACCCTAACCAAAACCCTAACCCTAACCCTAACACTAACCCTAAACCTAACACTAACCCTAAACCCTAACCCTAACCCTAACCCTAACCCTACCCTAACCCAAACCCCAACCCTAAACCAAACCCTAAACCTAAACCTAACCCTAACCCTAACGCAAACCCTAACCCTAACCCTAACACTAAACCCTAAACCTAACCCTAACCCTAACCCAAACCCTTACCCTAACCCTAACCCAAACCCAAACCCAAACCCTAACCCTAAACCTAACCCAAACTGTAACCCTAACCCTAACCCTAACCCTAACCCTAACCCTAACCCTACTCTAACCCAAACCCTAAACCCAACCCTAACCCTAACACTAACCCTAACCCTAACCCTAACCCAAACCCTTACCCTAACCCTAACCCAAAGCCAAACCCAAACCCTAACACTAAACCTAACCCAAACTGTAACCCTAACCCTAACCCTAACCCTAACCCTACTCTAACCCAAACCCTAAACCCAACCCTAACCCTAACCCTAACCCTAACCCTAACGCTAACCCAAACCCCTAACCCTAACCATAACACTAAACCTACTCTAACCCAAACCCTAAACCCAACCCTAACCCTATCACTAATCCTAACCCTAAACCTAACCCTAACCCTAACCCCTAACCCTAACCCTAAGACAAACCCTAACCCTAACCCTAATCCTAACCCTAAACCTTACCCTAACCCTAACCCAAACCCTAACCCTAACCCTAAGCCTAACACAAATCCTAACCCTAACCCTAACCCTAAACCCTAACCCTAACCCTAACCCTAACCTAACCCTAAC
>JAQJZF010000041.1:622500-635000 GCA_028537955.1 Microtus californicus
ACACTAAACCCTAACCCTAAACCTAACCCTAAACCTAACCCTTACCCTAACGGTAATCCAAACCCTAACACTAACCCTAACCCTAACCCTATTCCAAACCCTAACCCTAACCGTAACCCTAACCCAAACCGTAACCCTAACCCTAACCCTAACCCTAACCCTAACCCTAACCCTAACCCTAACTCTACCCTAATCCTAACCCTAACCCAAACCCTAACCCAACCCTAACGCAAACCCTAACCCTAACCCTAACACTAAACCCTAACCCTAACCCTAACCCTTACCCTAACCGTAATCTAAACCCTAACCCTAACCCAAACCCTAAACCTAACCCTAACCCTAACCCTAAAATTAACCCTAACCCTAAACCCTAACCATAACCCTACCGTAAACCTAACCCTAACCCTAACCCTTACACTAACCCTATTCCAAACCCTAAACCTAACCCTAACCGTAACCCTAACCCAAATCGTAACCCTAACCCTAAACCTAACCCTAACCCTAACCCTAACCCTACCCTAATCCTAACCCTAACCCTTACCCTAACCCTAACACTAACCCTAACCCTAAGGCAAACCCTACCGTAACCCTAACCCTAACCCTAACACTAACCCTAACCCTAACTCGAACCCTAACGCAAACCTTAACTTTAACCCTAACCCAAACCTAAACCCTAACCCTAACCGTAACCCTAACCCAAACCCTAACCCTAAACCTAACCCTAACCCTAACCCTACCCTAACCCTAACACTAACCCTTACCCTAACCCTAACACTAAACCTAACCCTAACCCTAACGCAAACCCTACCGTAACCCTAATCCTAACCCTAAAACTAACCCTAACACTAACCCTAACCCTGACCCTAACCCTAACACTTACCCTAACCGTAATCCAAACCCTAACCCTAACCCTAACACAAATCCTAAAGCTAACCCTAACCCTAACATTAACCCTAACCCTAAATCCTAACCCTAACCCTAACCCTAACCCTAAACCTAACCCTCACCAAAACCCTAAACCTAACCCTAACACTAACCATAACCATAACCCTAAACCTAAACCCTAACCGTAACCCTAACCCTACCGTAACCCTAACCCTAACCCTTACCATAACCCTAACCCTAACCCTAACCCTAACCTTTACCCTAACCCTAACCCTAACCCTAACCCTAACTCTAACACTTACCCTAACCCCTAACCCTAATCCTAACCCTAACCCTACCCTAAACCTAACCCTAACCCAAACCCTAACCCTAACCCTAACGCAACCCTAACCCTAACCCTAAGCCTAAACCTAACACTAACACTAAACCCTAACCCTAACACTAACACTTACCCTAACCGTAATCCAAACCCTAACCCTAACCCTAACCCAAACCCTAAAGCTAACCCTAACCCTAACATTAACCCTAACCCTAAACCCTAACCCTAACACTAACCCTACCGTAACTCTAACCCTAACCCTAACCCTGACCCTAACCCTAATCCAAACCCTAAACCTAACCCTAACCGTAACCCTAACCCAAACCGTAACCTTAACCCTAACCCTAACCCTAAGCCTAACCCTAACCCTAACCCTACCCTAATCCTAACCCTAACGCTTACCCTAACCCTAACACTAACCCTAACCCTAACCCTAATCCTAACACTAAGCGTAACCCTAACCCTAACTGTAACCCTAACCCTAACCGTAACCCTAACCCTAACCCCTAATCCTAACCCTAATCCTAACCCTAACCCTAACACTAACCCTAACCCCTAACCCTAACCCTAAGCCTAACTCTACCCTAACCCAAACCCTTACCATAACCCTAACCCTAACACTAACCCTAACACTAACTCTAACCCTAACGCAAACCCTAAACCTAACCCTAACCCTAACCCTAACCGTAACTCTAACACTAACCCTTACCCTAACCCTAACCCAAACCCTAACCCTAACCCTAACCCTAACCCTAACACAAACCTTAACCCTGACCCTAACCCTAACCCTAACTCTAACCCTTACCCTAAACCTAACCCTAACCCTAACCCTAACCCTAACCCTCACCAAAACCCTAAACCTAACCCTATCTGTAACCATAACCCTAAACCTAAACCCTTACCGTAACCCTAACCCTACCGTAACCCTAACCCTAACCCTAACCCTTACCATAACCCTAACCCTAACCCTAACCCTAACACTAACCCTAAACCCTAAACCTAACCCTAACCCTAACCCTAACCCTAACTCTAAGGGGAAGAGGAACACTGTTCTAAATTCTTTTTTTTAACCCTAACCCTAACCCTAACCCTAACCCTAACCCTAACCCTAACCCTAACCCTAACCCTACCCTAAACCTAACCCTAACCCTAACCCTTACCCTAACCCTAACCCAAACCCTAAACCTAACCCTAACCCTTACCCAAACACTAACTTTAACCCTAACCATAACCCTAACCCTAAACTTAACACTAACCCTAACCCCTAACCCTAAACCTAACCCTAACCCTACCCTAACCCAAACCTTAACCCTAACCCCATCCCTAAACCTAACCCTAACCCTAACCCTAACCCTAACGCAAAACCTAACCCTAACCCTAACACTTAAACCTAAACCTAACCCTAACCCTAACCCAACCCTTACCCTAACCGTAATCCAAACCCTAAACCTAACCCGAAACCTAACCCTAACCCAAACCCTAAACCTAACCCTAACCCCGACCCTAACCCTAACCCTAAACCCTAACCCTAACCCTACCGTAAACCTAACCCTAACCCTAACCCTAACCCTTACCATAACCCTAACCCAAACCCTAACACTAACCCTAACCGTAACCCTAACCCTAACGCAAACCCTAACCCTAACGCAAACCCTACCCTAACCCTAACCCTAAAACTAACCCTAACCCTAAACCTAATGCAAACCCTAACCCTAACCCTAACCGTAACACTAACCGTAACCTTAAACCTAACCATAACGCAAACCCTAACCCTAACCCTAACCATAACCATAACCCTAACCCTAACCCTAACCCTAAACCTAACCCTAACACTAACCCTAATCCTAACCGTAACCCTAACCACTGTTCTAAATTCTAACAATACTTTGATACATCCCAAACAATGGATCTTCTTTTCACCGAAACACGTCTCTGTTTCTAACAAAAGCATTTCATGAAATTCATACACTTTCAAAAGAACGAGACTATCTTTCAAAGTAAAGCTTCTAAGGGGAAGAGGAACACTATTCTCAATTCTAACAATACTTTGATACATCCCAAACAACGAATCTTCTTTTCAAAGAAACACGTCTGTGTTTCTTACAAAAGCATATCATGAAATTCATACACTTTCAAAAGAACGAGATTATCTTTCAAAGTAAAGCTTCTTAGGGGAAGAGTAACACTGTTCTAAATTCTTTATTTAATCCTAACCCTAACCCTAACCCTAACCCTTACCCTAACCCTAACACAAACCCAAATCCTAACCCTAACACTAACCCTAACCCTAACCCTAACCCTAACGCAAACCCTACCGTAACCTAACCCTAACCCTAAAACTAACCCTAACCCTAACCCAAACCCTGACCCTAACCCTAACACTTACCCTAACCGTAATCCAAATCCTAACCCTAACCCTAACCCTAACCCTAACCCTAACCCAATCCCTAACCATAACCCTAACACTAACACTAACCCTAACACTAACTCTAACACTAACGCAAACCCTAACCCTAACCCAAACCTTAACCCTAACCCTAACCCTAAACCTTACTCTAACATTTACCTTAATCCCTAACCCTAACCCTAACCCTACCTTAACCCTAACCCTAACT
Source organism: Microtus californicus (assembly GCA_028537955.1). NCBI lineage: Eukaryota > Metazoa > Chordata > Mammalia > Rodentia > Cricetidae > Microtus > Microtus californicus. The sequence goes on from JAQJZF010000041.1 coordinate 626,320, forward strand.
CAAACCCTAACCCTAACCCTAACGCAAACCCTAACCCTAACCCTAACCCTAACACTAAACCCTAACCCTAAACCTAACCCTAAACCTAACCCTTACCCTAACGGTAATCCAAACCCTAACACTAACCCTAACCCTAACCCTATTCCAAACCCTAACCCTAACCGTAACCCTAACCCAAACCGTAACCCTAACCCTAACCCTAACCCTAACCCTAACCATAACCCTAACCCTAACCCTAACTCTACCCTAATCCTAACCCTAACCCAAACCCTAACCCAACCCTAACGCAAACCCTAACCCTAACCCTAACACTAAACCCTAACCCTAACCCTAACCCTTACCCTAACCGTAATCTAAACCCTAACCCTAACCCAAACCCTAAACCTAACCCTAACCCTAACCCTAAAATTAACCCTAACCCTAAACCCTAACCATAACCCTACCGTAAACCTAACCCTAACCCTAACCCTTACACTAACCCTATTCCAAACCCTAAACCTAACCCTAACCGTAACCCTAACCCAAATCGTAACCCTAACCCTAAACCTAACCCTAACCCTAACCCTAACCCTACCCTAATCCTAACCCTAACCCTTACCCTAACCCTAACACTAACCCTAACCCTAAGGCAAACCCTACCGTAACCCTAACCCTAACCCTAACACTAACCCTAACCCTAACTCGAACCCTAACGCAAACCTTAACCCTAACCCTAACCCAAACCTAAACCCTAACCCTAACCGTAACCCTAACCCAAACCCTAACCCTAAACCTAACCCTAACCCTAACCCTACCCTAACCCTAACACTAACCCTTACCCTAACCCTAACACTAAACCTAACCCTAACCCTAACGCAAACCCTACCGTAACCCTAATCCTAACCCTAAAACTAACCCTAACACTAACCCTAACCCTGACCCTAACCCTAACACTTACCCTAACCGTAATCCAAACCCTAAACCTAACCCTAACACAAATCCTAAAGCTAACCCTAACCCTAACATTAACCCTAACCCTAAATCCTAACCCTAACCCTAACCCTAACCCTAAACCTAACCCTCACCAAAACCCTAAACCTAACCCTAACACTAACCATAACCATAACCCTAAACCTAAACCCTAACCGTAACCCTAACCCTACCGTAACCCTAACCCTAACCCTTACCATAACCCTAACCCTAACCCTAACCCTAACCTTTACCCTAACCCTAACCCTAACCCTAACCCTAACTCTAACACTTACCCTAACCCCTAACCCTAATCCTAACCCTAACCCTACCCTAAACCTAACCCTAACCCAAACCCTAACCCTAACCCTAACGCAACCCTAACCCTAACCCTAAGCCTAAACCTAACACTAACACTAAACCCTAACCCTAACACTAACACTTACCCTTACCGTAATCCAAACCCTAACCCTAACCCTAACCCAAACCCTAAAGCTAACCCTAACCCTAACATTAACCCTAACCCTAAACCCTAACCCTAACACTAACCCTACCGTAACTCTAACCCTAACCCTAACCCTGACCCTAACCCTAATCCAAACCCTAAACCTAACCCTAACCGTAACCCTAACCCAAACCGTAACCTTAACCCTAACCCTAACCCTAAGCCTAACCCTAACCCTAACCCTACCCTAATCCTAACCCTAACGCTTACCCTAACCCTAACACTAACCCTAACCCTAACCCTAATCCTAACACTAAGCGTAACCCTAACCCTAACTGTAACCCTAACCCTAACCGTAACCCTAACCCTAACCCCTAATCCTAACCCTAATCCTAACCCTAACCCTAACACTAACCCTAACCCCTAACCCTAACCCTAAGCCTAACTCTACCCTAACCCAAACCCTTACCATAACCCTAACCCTAACACTAACCCTAACACTAACTCTAACCCTAACGCAAACCCTAAACCTAACCCTAACCCTAACCCTAACCGTAACTCTAACACTAACCCTTACCCTAACCCTAACCCAAACCCTAACCCTAACCCTAACCCTAACCCTAACACAAACCTTAACCCTGACCCTAACCCTAACCCTAACTCTAACCCTTACCCTAAACCTAACCCTAACCCTAACCCTAACCCTAACCCTCACCAAAACCCTAAACCTAACCCTAACTGTAACCATAACCCTAAACCTAAACCCTTACCGTAACCCTAACCCTACCGTAACCCTAACCCTAACCCTAACCCTTACCATAACCCTAACCCTAACCCTAACCCTAACACTAACCCTAAACCCTAAACCTAACCCTAACCCTAACCCTAACCCTAACTCTAAGGGGAAGAGGAACACTGTTCTAAATTCTTTTTTTTAACCCTAACCCTAACCCTAACCCTAACCCTAACCCTAACCCTAACCCTAACCCTAACCCTACCCTAAACCTAACCCTAACCCTAACCCTTACCCTAACCCTAACCCAAACCCTAAACCTAACCCTAACCCTTACCCAAACACTAACTTTAACCCTAACCATAACCCTAACCCTAAACTTAACACTAACCCTAACCCCTAACCCTAAACCTAACCCTAACCCTACCCTAACCCAAACCTTAACCCTAACCCCATCCCTAAACCTAACCCTAACCCTAACCCTAACCCTAACGCAAAACCTAACCCTAACCCTAACACTTAAACCTAAACCTAACCCTAACCCTAACCCAACCCTTACCCTAACCGTAATCCAAACCCTAAACCTAACCCGAAACCTAACCCTAACCCAAACCCTAAACCTAACCCTAACCCCGACCCTAACCCTAACCCTAAACCCTAACCCTAACCCTACCGTAAACCTAACCCTAACCCTAACCCTAACCCTTACCATAACCCTAACCCAAACCCTAACACTAACCCTAACCGTAACCCTAACCCTAACGCAAACCCTAACCCTAACGCAAACCCTACCCTAACCCTAACCCTAAAACTAACCCTAACCCTAAACCTAATGCAAACCCTAACCCTAACCCTAACCGTAACACTAACCGTAACCTTAAACCTAACCATAACGCAAACCCTAACCCTAACCCTAACCATAACCATAACCCTAACCCTAACCCTAACCCTAAACCTAACCCTAACACTAACCCTAATCCTAACCGTAACCCTAACCACTGTTCTAAATTCTAACAATACTTTGATACATCCCAAACAATGGATCTTCTTTTCACCGAAACACGTCTCTGTTTCTAACAAAAGCATTTCATGAAATTCATACACTTTCAAAAGAACGAGACTATCTTTCAAAGTAAAGCTTCTAAGGGGAAGAGGAACACTATTCTCAATTCTAACAATACTTTGATACATCCCAAACAACGAATCTTCTTTTCAAAGAAACACGTCTGTGTTTCTTACAAAAGCATATCATGAAATTCATACACTTTCAAAAGAACGAGATTATCTTTCAAAGTAAAGCTTCTTAGGGGAAGAGTAACACTGTTCTAAATTCTTTATTTAATCCTAACCCTAACCCTAACCCTAACCCTTACCCTAACCCTAACACAAACCCAAATCCTAACCCTAACCCTAAACCTAACCCTAACCCTAACGTAAACCCTAAGCCTAACCCAACCCTAACACTAACCCTAACCCTAATTCTAACACTAACCCTAACGCAAATCATAACCCTAACTCTAACCCTAACCCTAACCTAACCCAAACCGTAACCCTAACCCTAACCCTAACACTAACCCTAACCCTAACCCTTACCCTAACCCTAACACTAACCCTAACACCTAACCATAACCCAATCCCTAACCATAACCCTAACCCTAACACTAACCCTAACACTAACTCTAACCCTAACGCAAACCCTAACCCTAACCCTAACCCTAAACCTAACCGTAACCCTAACCCTAACCCTAACCCTAACCTTTACCCTAACCCTAACCCTAACCCTAACTCTAAAACTTACCCTAACCCCTAACCCTAATCCTAACCCTAACCCTACCCTAAACCTAACCCTAACCCAAACCCTAACCCTAACCCTAACGCAACCCTAACCCTAACCCTAAGCCTAAACCTCACACTAACACTAAACCCTAACCCTAACACTAACACTTACCCTAACCGTAATCCAAACCCTAACCCTAACCCTAACCCAAACCCTAAAGCTAACCCTAACCCTAACATTAACCCTAACCCTAAACCCTAACCCTAACCCTAACCCTACCGTAACTCTAACCCTAACCCTAACCCTTACCCTAACCCTAATCCAAACCCTAAACCTAACCCTAACCGTAACCCTAACCCAAACCGTAACCCTAACCCTAACCCTAACCCTAAGCCTAACCCTAACCCTAACCCTACCCTAATCCTAACCCTAACGCTTACCCTAACCCTAACACTAACCCTAACCCTAACCCTAATCCTAACACTAAGCGTAACCCTAACCCTAACTGTAACCCTAACCCTAACCGTAACCCTAACCCTAACCCCTAATCCTAACCCTAATCCTAACCCTAACCCTAACACTAACCCTAACCCCTAACCCTAACCCTAAGCCTAACTCTACCCTAACCCAAACCTTTACCATAACCCTAACCCTAACACTAACCCTAACACTAACTCTAACCCTAACGCAAACCCTAAATTTAACCCTAACCCTAACCGTAACCCTAACCCTAACCCTTACCCTAACCCTAACCCAAACCCTAACCCTAACCCTAACCCTAACCCTAACCCTAACACAAACCTTAACCCTAACCCTAACCCTAACCCTAACCCTAACCCTAACCCTAAACCTAACCCTAACCCTAACCCTAACCCTAACCCTAACCCTAACCCTCACCAAAACCATAACCCTAACCCTAACCCTAACCCTAACCTGAACCCTAAACCTAACCCTAACCCTAACCCTAAGGCAAACCCTAACAATAAACCTAACACTAACCCTAATCCTAACAGTAAACCTAACTCTAAACCTAACCCTAACCCTAACCCAAATGCCTAACATTAACACTAAAACAAAACCTAACCCTAACCCTAACCCTAACCATAACCCTAACCCTAACCCTAACGTAAACCCTAAGCGTAACCCAAACCTAACACTAACCCTAACCCTAATTCTAACTCTAACCCGAACGCAAACCCTAACCCTAACCCTAATGCTAAACCTAACCCTAACCCTAACCCTAACCTAACCCAAACCGTAACCCTAACCCTAAACCTTACCCTAACCCTAACCCTAACTCTAACCCTAAGGCAAACCCTAACACTAAACCTAACACTAACCCTAATCCTAACAGTAAACCTAACTCTAAACATAACCCTAACCCTAACCCAAATCCCGAATCTTAACACTAACCCAAAACCTAACCTAACCCTAACCCTAACCATAACCCTAACCCTAACCCTAACGTAAACCCTAACCCTAACCCAAACCCTAAACCTAACCCTAACCCTAACCCTAACCCTAACGCAAACCCTAACCCTAACCCTAACACTAAACCCTAAACCTAACCCTAACCCGAACCCAAACCCTTACCCTAACCCTAACTCAAACCCAAACCCTAACCCTAACCCTAAACCTAACCCAAACCGAAACCCTAACCCTCACCCTAACCCTAACCCTAACCCTAAACCCTAACCCTAACCCTAACCCTAACTGTAACCCTAACCCTAACCATAAACCTAACCCTAACCCTAACGCTACCCTAACCCCTAACCCTAACCATAACCCTAACCCTACTCTAACCCAAACCCTAAACCTAACCCTAACCCTAACCCAAACCCTAACCCTAACCCTAACCCTAACCCTAACCCTAACCCTAACCCAAATCCTAACCCTAACCCTAACCCTAACCCTAAACCCTAACCCTAACCCTAACCATAAACCTACCCTAACCCTAACCCTAACCCATACCCTAAACCTAACCCTAACGCTAACCCTAACCCCTAACGCTAACCATAACCCTAACCCTAACCCTAACCTAACCCTAACCCTAACCCTAACCCTAAACTGAACCCTAACCCTAACCCTTACCCTAACCCTAACGCAAACCCTAACCCAAAACCTAACCCTAAAACTAACCCTAACCCTAACACTAAACCTAAAACTCACCCTAACCCTAACCCTAAACCTAACCCTAACTCTAACCCTAACCCTAACCCTTACCCTAACCCTAACCCAAACCCTATAACTAACCCTAACCCTAACCCTAACCCAAATCCTAACCCTAACCCTAACCCTAAATCTAAGGCTAACCGTAACCCCTAACCCTAACCCTAACCCTAACCCTAACCCTAACCCTACCCTAAGAATAACCCTAACCCTAACCCAAACCCTAACCCTAACCCTAACCCTAACCCTAACCTGAACCCTAACCCTAACCCTAACCCTAAGGCAAACCCTAACACTAACGTAAACCCTAAGCCTAACCCAACCCTAACACTAATCCTATCCCTAATTCTAACTCTAACCCTAACGCAAACACTAACCCTAACCCTAACCCTAACCCTAACCCTAACCCTAACCTAACCCAAAACATAACCCTAACCCTAACCCTAACCCTAACACTAACCCTAACCACTAACCCTAACCCTAAGCCTAACTCTACCCTAACCCAAACCCTAACAATAACCCTAACCCTACCCTAACCCTAAACTTAACCCAAACCCTAAACCTAACCTTACCCTAACCCTAAAGCAAACCCTATTCCTAACCCTAACCCTAACCCTAACACTAAACCCGAACCCTAACCCTAACCCTAACCCTAACCCTAACCCTAACCCTTAAACTAACCGTAATCCATACCCTAACCATAACCCTAACCCAAACCCTAAACCTAACCCTGACCCTAACCCTAACCCTAACGCTAACACTAACACTAAACCCAAAACCTAACCCTAACCCTAACCCTAACCCTTACCCTAACCGTAATCCAAACCCTAACCCTAACCCTAACCCTAACCCTAACCCAAACCGTAAACCTAAGCCTAACCCTAACCCTAAACATAACACTAACCCTAAACCCTAAACGTAACCCTAACCCTACTGTAACCCTAACCCTAACCCTAACCCTTACCATAACCATAACCCTAACCCTAACCCTAACTCTAACCCTAACCCTAACCCTAACCCTAAACCCTGACCCTAAACCTAACCCTAACCCTAACTCTAAGGGGAAGAGGAACACTGTTCTAAACTCTTTTTTTTAACCCAAACCCTAACCCTAACCCTAACCCTACCCTAAACCTAACCCTAACCCTAAACATAACCCTAACCCTAACCCAAACTCTAACCCTAACCCTAACCCAAACACTAACCTTAACCCTAAACCTAACCCTAACCCTAAACCTAACACTAACCCCTAACCCTAACCCTAACCCTAACCCTACCCTAACCCATACTCTAACCCTAACCCTAACGCTAACCCTAACCCCTAACGCTAACCCTAACCCTAACCCTAACCTAACCCTAACCCTAACCCTAACCTTAACCCTAACCCTAAACTGAACCCTAACCCTAACCCTTACCCTAACCCTAACGCAAACCCTAACTCAAACCCTAACCCTAAAACTAACCCTAACCCTAACACTAACCCTAAACCTCACCCTAACCCTAACCCTAACCCTCACCCTAACTCTAGCCCTAACCCTAACCCTTACCCTAACCCTAACCCAAACCCTATAGCTAACCCTAACCCTAACCCAAACCCAAATCCTAACCCTAACCCTAACCCTAAATCTAAGGCTAACCGTAACCCCTAACCCTAACCCTAACCCTAACCCTACCCTAACCTTAACCCTAACCCTAACCCAAACCCTAACCCTAACCTGAACCCTAACCCTAACCCTAAGGCAAACCCTAACACTAAACCTAACACTAACCCTAACCCTAACAGTAAACCTAACTCTAAACCTAACCCTAACACTAACCCAAATCCCTAACCTTAACACTAACCCAAAACCTAACCCTAAACCTAACCCTAACTCTAACCCTAACCCTAACCCTAACCCTAACCCTAACCTAACCCAAAACGTAACCCTAACCCTAACCCTAACCCTAACCCTAACACTAACCCTAACCACTAACCCTAACCCTAAGCCTAACTCTACCCTAACCCAAACCCTAACCATAACCCTAACCCCAACACTAACCCTAACACTAACTCTAACCCTAACGCAAACCCTAACCCTAACACTAACCCTAACCCTAACCGTAACCCTAACCCTAACCCTAACCATTACCCTAACCCTAACCCTAACCCTAACCCTAACCCTAACACTAACCATAACCCTAACCCTAACCCTAACACTAAGCGTAACCCTAACCCTAACTGTAACTCTAACCCTAAACTTAACCCTAACCCAAAACTTAACCGTAATCCTATCCCTAACCCTAACCCTAACTCTAACACTAACCCTAACCCCTAACCCTAACCCTAACCCTACCCTAACCCTAAACTTAACCGAAACCCTAACCCTAAACCTAACCCTAACCCTAACCCTAACACTAAACCCTAACCCTAACCCTAACCCTAACCCTAAACCTAACCCTTACACAAACCGTAATCCATACCCTAACCCTAACCCTAACCCTAACCCTAACCCTAACCCTAACCCTAACCCTAACCCTACCCTAAACCTAACCCTAACCCTAACCATAACCCTAACCCTAACCCAAACCCTAACCCTAACCCTAACCCTAACCCAAACACTAACCTTAAC
>JAQJZF010000041.1:640000-642500 GCA_028537955.1 Microtus californicus
AACCCTAACACTAACCCTAACCCTAATTCTAACTCTAACTCTAACGCAAACCCTTACCCTAACCCTAAACCTAACCTAACCCAAACCGTAACCCTAACCCTAACCCTAACCCTAACCCTTACCCTAACCCTAACACTAACCCTAACCCCTAACCCTAACCCAATCCCTAACCATAACCCTAACCCTAACACTAACCCTAACACTAACTCTAACCCTAACGCAAACCCTAACCCTAACCCTAACCCTAACCGTAACCCTAACCCTAACCCTAACCCTAACCCTTACCCTAACCCTAACCCAAACCCTAACCCTAACCCTAACTCTAACACTTACCCTAACCCCTAACCCTAATCCTAACCCTAACCCTACCCTAAACCTAACCCTAACCCAAACCCTAACCCTAACCCTAACCCTAACCCTAACCCTAACCCTAACCCTAACCCTAACCCTAACCCTAACCCTAACACTAACCCTAACCCTAACCCTTACCCTAACCCTAACACTAACCGTAACCCCTAACCCTAACCCAATCCCTAACCATAACCCTAACCCTAACACTAACCCTAACACTAACTCTAACCCTAACGCAAACTCTAACCCTAACCCTAACCCTAACCGAAACCCTAACCCTAACCCTAACCTTTACCCTAACCCTAATCCTAACCCTAACCCTAACTCTAACACTTACCCTAACCCCTAAACCTAACCCTAACCCAAACCCTAACCCTAACCCTAACGTAACCCTAACCCTAACCCTAAACCTAACCTAACACTAACACTAAACCCTAACACTAACACTAACACTTACCCTAACCATAATCCAAACCCTAACCCTAACCCTAACCCAAACCCTAAAGCTAACCCTAACCCTAACATTAACCCTAACCCTAAACCCTAACCCTAACCCTAACCCTACCGTAACTCTAACCCTAACCCTAACCCTTACTCTAACCCTAATCCAAACCCTAAACCTAACCCTAACGCTTACCCTAACCCTAACACTAACCCTAAACCTAACCCTAAGCCTAACCCTAACCCTAACCCTACCCTAATCCTAACCCTAACGCTTACCCTAACCCTAACACTAACCCTAACCCTAACCCTAATCCTAACACTAAGCGTAACCCTAACCCTAACTGTAACCCTAACCCTAACCGTAACCCTAAGCCTAACCCCTAATCCTAACCCTAATCCTAACCCTGACCCTAACCCTAACACTAACCCTAACCCCTAACCCTGACCCTAACCCTAACATTTACCCTAACCGTAATCCAAACCCTAACCCTAACCCTAACCCAAACCCTAAAGCTTACCCTAACCCTAACATTAATCCTAACCCTAAACCCTAACCCTAACCCTAACCCAAACCTCAACCCTAACCCTAAACCTAACCCTAACCCTAAGGCAAACCCTAACACTAAACCAAACACTAACCCTAACCCTAACAGTAAACTTAACTCTAAACCTAACCCTAACCCTAACCCAAATCCCTAACCTTAACACTAACCCAAAAGCTAACCCTAACCCTAACCCTAACACTAACCCTAACCCTAACGTAAACCCTAAGCCTAACACAACCCTAACACTAACCCTAACCCTAATTCTAACTCTAACCCTAACGCAAACCCTAACCCTAACCCTAACCCTAACCCTAACCTAACCCAAACCGTAACCCTAACCCTAACCCTAACCCTAACACTAACCCTAACTCTAACCCTTACCCTAACCCTAACACTAACCGTAACCCCTAACCCTAAACCAATCCCTAACCATAACCCTAACCCTAACACTAACCCTAACACTAACTCTAACCCTAACGCAAACTCTAACCCTAACCCTAACCCTAACCGTAACCCTAACCCTAACCCTAACCCTAACCTTTACCCTAACCCTAACCCTAACCCTAACACTAACTCTAACACTTACCCTAACCCCTAACCCTAATCCTAACCCTAACCCTACCCTAAACCTAACCCTAACCCAAACCCTAACCCTAACCCTAACGCAACCCTAACCCTAACCCTAACCCTAACCTAACACTAACACTAAACCCTAACTCTAACACTAACACTTACCCTAACCATAATCCAAAACCTAACCCTAACCCTAACCCAAACCCTAAAGCTAACCCTAACCCTAACATTAACCCTAACCCTAAACCCTAACCCTAACCCTAACCCTACCGTAACTCTAACCCTAACCCTTTCCCTTACCCTAACCCTAATCCAAACCCTAAACTTAACCCTAACGCTTACCCTAACCCTAACACTAACCCTAACCCTAACCCTAAGCCTAACCCTAACCCTAACCCTACCCTAATCCTAACCCTAACGCTTACCCTAACCCTAACACTAACCCTAACCCTAACCCTAATCCTAACACTAAGCGTAACCCTAACCCTAACTGTAACCCTAACCCTAACCGTAACCCTAACCCTAACCCCTAATCCTAACCCTAATCCTAACCCTAACCCTAACCCTAACACTAACCCTAACCCCTA
>JAQJZF010000042.1:1260000-1280065 GCA_028537955.1 Microtus californicus
GTGACGCGGCACATCAGCCGACCCTCCCCCGGCTCGGAGGGAGGAGGGCCAAACAGACCACACACGGTGCGGCACAGCGAAACGCGCGACGGGGGAACAACAAAGCCACCGGCGCGCCTCACAGGAACCCCCACGAACCACAGCGAGGAGTGCGGGGGGGCTTTCACAGGGCTCGGGCCGGATAACCGCACCCCTGCCTTCCACACACCACCGGTGAAGGCTGGGGAGGAGAGACGAGGGGCCCGCTGGCAGAACGAGAAGAGCGGCCGCCATTCGCCATGAATGTCCGTCCCTCGCCTGGCGCGGCTTAGGCCTCCGGCCCGAATGAACACAGGGCGAGCGCACCACATCGATCGACAAAGCGGAACCGGGAAGAATCGAGAGCGAGAGAGCACCACAGACCCAACCCATGCCAAAAAAAAAAAAAAAAAAAAAAAAAAAAAAAAGAGGAAAACCCTTCACACACCTCCACACCAAAAAAAAAAAAAAAAAAGCCAGCGGTGGGGGGTTTAACGGGGAATCCAATAAAAGAGGTGTGCACTCGGGAGGCACATAAGGCAGCAGAAGGGCCGGGCTGGGCCACCCTCAACCCAGAAAGGACTCATGGAGACTCGGGAGCTCCACAACCTGGGAGGAGGGGGTAAAAAAAAAACAGTGCGCGCTCGGGAGGCACACGGGAGCAGAGGACCATGGAGACTCGGGAGCTCCACACAACCTGGTCCCCGCCCCAAAAAAAAAAAACCGGGACGGTAAGGGAGTAGCATCGAGAGACAGGTCCCACCATCCAAACAGAACGGGCGACAAAAACCACGAAGCGGGGACGCCTGACACGCTTCACCACGGGCAAAAGCGAGGAAGCCGGTCGTCTCAAAAAGCCGCACGGGAAAGCACACACGGGCCCAGCCCCAAAAGGCAGCGAAGCGAGCGAGACGCGGGCTGGGCTAGACGGGAAAAAGAACACCCGGCAAGGCTCAGAAGAGAGAGACCGCCACCTAGCGTCCTTTAATGTCACCCAATTAAAGGACAGCGTGTCAGCACCTATCTGCGGGTACAATAAGGACAGATAGCAACCATTAGAAGAATGACAACAGGCACGGGGAGTCATTCACAGACCACACAGAACTCCTGAAAGTGAGGCTGGTTGAAATGTCCCAAAAATGTCCCCATAAACGAGAGAACCGACCCTCAAAGGAACAACTGGTCGACCTCATAACCATGAAAGGACCGAGAGAGCGAGGTGGACATGCCAGAAAGCCGGGCACCCAGCCTCCTCCCGGCCGAGGACCCTACGACCAGCCGCTAGGGATGGAGAAGGGCAAGAAGAAAAAAACTTGGAAAAAAAAATCTCGAGTCCAAGACACCGGGGACCGGTGAACAGGGGAGCCGGGACCACCACCTCCTCTCGGCCTCGAGAACACGAGGCCCGCCGCTGGGCTCTCGCAAGACCGAGGGCAGGAGAGAAAGGGGCGGGGGAAGAGCTCCGAGATCCCAACGAGTCCGGACCAGGGAGGCGAGAAAGCCGGGACCACGGCCTCCTCTCGGCCTCAGCATGGCAAGGCCCGCCGCTGAGGACCGAGGGTTCAGGCAAGAGTGGGGAAAAAATAAAAAGCTCCAAGAGTCCGGACCAGGGAGGCGAGAAAGCCGGGACCACGGCCTCCTCTCGGCCTCAGCATGGCAAGGCCCGCCGCTGAGGACCGAGGGTTCTGGCAAGAGGGAAAAAAAAAAAAAAAAAAAAAAGTCCGAGACCCCAACGAGTCCGTGACGGGGCAGCGGGGAAGCCGGGATCAACCAACGCCTCCTCCTCTCGGTCCCAGGGCTCTTAGAAGAGAGAAAAGGCAAGGGAAAAAGCAACTTTTAAAGCCGGGGTATTTCACCGATCCTGGGCCCGGGTGGACCCGAGACACCTAGCGGGGGTACGCGAACGACTGAAGCCTTCTGGTCGACCCGCTCAAGTCTCCCAGCACCCTCTCCAGCTGGTCCCGTCACTCGGTTCCATCCCCAGCACGCGCACCCATGGGTGACTCTTCCGGCACAACCTCCTACACAGAGACCGTTCCCAAGCACGACACCGACTCCGGGACACACCCGCCTGCCGGGCCGAGACTCTCGTCACTCTCTCCGCCTCACCAAAGCCATCCCGCCCCGTCCTCGTCAACGACCGAGGACCAGGAGCGTTGCAGAAAAAGGCCACCGCTAGGGGGCGCCCGACAACCCACCGCCATAGATCGCTCGCTCGTTCGGCCGCGGCACCGGCGTCTTCACCTTCTCTGGCGTGACAGCGTCCTCCCACGCCACGCCCGGAGGTGGCACGGGCCCACAACAGGACAGGGAACTCCCCTGTCGGTTCCCCCACCCCTCCCCAGCCCACCCCCAAAGAGGGTGAACGCGGGCCGGGATGGACATTCGGGGCTACGAAAACGAAAGTACGACCGACACCACAGGCAGCTAGGAAAACAGGCGAATCGATCGCTCACTCGCTCGCTCGCTCGCTCACGGGAAACAAAGAGCGTGTCTGACAGATCTGTGACAGGACTAGGTGGGCCAGGGGCTTCTGCAACCATTAGGGCATGGTGAGAGGGAGGGACCGAGGGGGACCGAAGGGGACCGAGGGAGGGAGGGAGGGAGGGAGGGAGGGAGGGAGGGAGGGAGGCGGCAACGGCAGTTCCCTGCCATCTAAGTCTCCTTTCACCACGGCCACTGCTTGCTTGCTTGTGCTTCTTTTTCTTCACCACACTCTCCACGCCCTCAGCTCACACTTCTCAGACTAAATACCGAGTTGGAGAAAATTAAAACAGCCATGGAATAGTTTAAAATAATAATAAAAATAGTTTTTAAAAAAAAATCCCACTCGGATTTCATTTCCGGGAATAATATCGTCATAGTGATGTGTTGTGAACATTTTCACTTAGGACAGAAAAAATAAACAGGTCACTTTAGTCATTTCTTGGAGAGGGTCTGTTTCCTGATCCTCGTGTTTTCAGTTTCCGAGTGCTGCTGACATGACAGACATGGGCCCTCACACTCGAGTTTATGAAACACTACTGAGAGCATGGAGCCCATAGGACAAGGCTTTGGCTTCCCCTTCCCCTCCCACATAAGCCAGATAAATAAATGAATGAATGAATGAATAAATGCCCAGCAGCAGAAGCATGAAAACAGCTCCTCAGACCCTTTAGAGCTCCTGAGTACTGGGGTTACAGTCATGGCAGAGGATATGACTAGGCCAGGGCTCCCTTCACAACTACCATCCAGGCCTTCCTTCCTTCCTTCCTTCCTGCCAGTTTACTAAAATTTTAGTTATTTTTAATTGCGTTGGGAGGCTAGAAATTTTTGGGTTTTCGTGAGTGGGCAGACATAAGAAAGAAAGAAAGAAAGAAAGAAAGAAAGAAAGAAAGAAAGAAAGAAAGAAAGAAAGAAAGGAGAGAAGGATCAGAGCAGTGAATATACAGGTGCACAGTCCTTACACCAATGTTGACGGCAGATAGAAAATAAGAGGAAGAAAAAATAAATAAAAGGACAGCCTGGTCTATAAAAATGAGTTCCAGGACAGCCAGGGCTATTTCATGAAATTGGCTGAGTTCAAATCAATAGTTTCCCAACTCCAACAAGGATGTTTACAGGAAAGGCAACAGATGTACCCGTCAAGGAAGGCCAGTGGAGCTGTAGGCACACCCTTCACACCCCTTGGAACTTCTCTGTTGCAAGATCACAGAGTTAGGAAAGGAAAATAACACGTCGCTGTAGTCATTTCTAGGCTAGGGCTCCCTTCACAACCGTTTGAAAGGATCAGAGCACTGAATATACAGACGCGCGGTCATGACACCAACGTTGACTAGAAAGACACCTAAACTAACATAGACACACACACACACACACACACACACACACACACACACACACACATACACACAATCCATAGCATTTGCTGCCTAGCTGATAAAATGAATTCCAGGGTCAGTAGGCACACCCTTCACACCCTTTGAAACTTCTCTGTTGCAAGGTCACAGAGTTTAGGAAAGGATCTTGATCTTGAACTTTCCTTAAAAGTAAGTCTGTGTGTGTATCACACTCAAGCCAAGTGCCCCTCAGAGCTCATGGAAGACAAAACAGAGCTCTAGAATAAGAGAGACGGCGGGGGGGGGGGGGGGACAGGGGCGGGAGGATTCACTCAAGAAAATGAAAGCAAAACTCTACACAAACCCTGGCACACAGTAAAATCAGTCCTATGAGGAAATTTGTAGCTCTAATTGCCTACTTTTTAAAAAGACTTCTAACCGGGTAATGGTGGTACACGCCCTTAATTCCAGCACTCGGTCTGGTCTCCAAGAGCTAGTTCCAGGACTGACTCAATTAGAGAGAACTAGAGAGAAACCCTGTCACAAAACAAACAAACAAACAAAAGAATAAAGTATTACATAAATCAATGAATGCATACATAGATGGACAGATAGACAGAGAGACAGACAGACAGACCCACACCCCATCTTCTGTCTTCTGAAGGGACCAGGCTCTCTCACAGGGGTCAGGCAGAAACACAGGCAGTGTATGTGTGTGATTTCAAGCAAGCCTATATGTGATATATAGGGTATGATAGGATAATGTCAGTATTAAATTGTGGTAGGCCTCAGGAGCACAAGAACCCAAATCTCTGCTGTACTCCCTGTCACCAGAAGAGGGCACTAGAAGCCCACCATGTGGTTTCTGGACATTCCAGAAATTCCATCTCTCCAGTTCTCATTCTTTCATTGTTCCTCCTGCCTCCTGCAGGCCTGCATCTAGTGAGAGAGTGGGCACCGTTCCTCCCTGCTTCTGTGCATCTGTCTCTGTCACGTCCTGGATAGCCAGAGTGCCCGCCACCTATGCCTGAGATAGATGGGGCTGGCAGCCCTGGGGCTGGGGGAAAGGGAGAGAGTGGGTTCCCTGGAGAGCCTTGGGCAGAGGCTCTGTGGATTCCCTGCAGGAGGCCTCTCTGCCTCTGAGGAGCCCGTGGGGGGAGGGGGAAAGGGAAGGTCATCCATACAGTCCTGCCTGGCTTTTGCTTTGCTTTGTTTTGTTTTGTTTCCAGGTACAGCTGTGACCAGGTCTGAATCCAGGACAGACTCCAAAGCTAGAGAGAAATCCTGTCTCAGAAAACAAAAAAATAAATAAATAAACTAATAAATGAGTGGATAGATAGATAGATAGATCAATAGATAGATAGATAGCCAGACAGAGAGATGATAAAAGCACCTACAAGATCAGGGAGAGCAAGGCAGGCAGATCGTTGTGAGTTTAAGGCTCCCTTGTTCTGCAGATTGAGATTCAGGACAGGCAAAGCAACACAGAGAAACCCTGTTTTCAAAAAAAAAAAAAAGGTCGGGGCTGGAGAGGTGGCTCTGTGGTTAAGAGTGCTGACTGCTCTTCCACAGGACCCACATGGCAGTCAACAGCTGTCGGTAACTCTAAGATCTGACACCCTCAGATAGACATACATGCAGGCAAATCACCAATGCCAACAAAATAAAAATAAATAAATTATTAGGAAAATAAATATATAGAAGAGGTGTTTAGTGCATGCCTTTAATCCCAGCACTAGGAGGCAGAGGCAGATGGCTCTCTGTGAGTCTGAGGCCAGTCTTGTCTACAAAGTGAGTCCCAGGGCATACAAGGGTACACATCAAAACCCTATGTTGAACAACCACAAATAAAGAGATAATAACAATAAAAATATTTGAGAGTTCAAATAATTGACTTCACCCACAATAAAAGAATATAAAAATAAAAATATCAAATGCACTTGAACACATTGGCACAGGAGACCGCTTCCTAAATAGAACCCCAGTAGCACAGACACTGAGAGAAACAATTAATAAGTGAGACCGCCTGAAACTGAAAAGCTTCTGTAAAGCAAAGAACACGGCCAACAAGACAAAATGACGGCCTACAGAACGGGAAAAGATCTTCACTAACCCCACATCAGACAGAGGTCTGATCTCCAAAATACACAAAGAACTCGAGAAATTGGTCATCAAAAGAACAAATAATCCAATTAAAAAAAAAGGAGTACAGACCTAAACAGAGAACTCTCAACAGAGGGATCTAAAATGGTTGAAAGACACTTAAATGTTGGGTCGAGGGGGGGGGGTGATGCAAAGATGAGAACACCACCAAGTCTAATAAACCAGAAGCAAACTTTATTCCAGAAACCAGATCCAAGGAAAACCAGAAGCAAACTTAAAAATAAAAACACACTGCGAGTCACAGAAGCTTATCAGCTATCTGAGACCACAGGCAGAGTTTGTGCTTCTGACACTGTGGCAAAAGGCCAGTTTCTGAAACCAATTTTTATAGTACGGGCATTGCCGGGCGGTGGTGACGCACGCCTTTAATCCCAGGACTCGGGAGGCAGAGGCAGGTGGATCTCTGCGATTTCGAGACCAGCCTGGTCTACAAGAGCTAGTTCCAGGACAGTCTCCAAAACCACAGAGAAACCCTGTCTCAAAAAACCTAAATAAATAAATAAATAAATAAATAAATAAATAAATAAATAAATAAATAAATAAATAAATATAGTAGGGGCATCAAGCATTAGCTCTGAACAAAGGAATTTTTTTTTTTTTTGGTTTTTCGAGACAGGGTGTCTCTGTGGCTTTGGAGCCTGTCCTGGAACTAGCTCCGTAGACCAGGCTGGTCTCGAACTCACAGAGATCCGCCTGCCTCTGCCTCCCGAGTGTTGTGATTTAAGGCATACGCCACCATCGCCTGGCTGAACAAAGGAATTTTATAAGCTTGCCCTGACCCGTGGGTCAGTCAACATCAGACCCAAAGGAGGGGAGTGAGTTTTAACTAGGCAACTATCATGAAATATGTTTCTAGGTAGATTTCTTCACCAAATGTATGACAGTCCTGTATGAGACCATGCTGGAGCATTGTGTGTGTGTGTGTGGGGGGGGGGGTGTTCTCTGACTCTCTTGTACATTGAGTTTAACTTCAGATTTTATTTGTTTTTCTCAGTGTGCTCATGTCTGTCCGTGTGTGTGTGTGTGTATGTGTGTGTGTGTGTTTACGTACGTATGTGTGTGGGGGTGGAATCACAATTCAAAACATTGTAGTGAAGGCCCTTTGTAGATAGCCCCTAAGACTGCCTTCCTTTGTTCTTTTGTTTCTTCATTTTCATTCTTTCTTTAGTTCAATTTTAATTTTTTTTTTTGTTTTGTTTTGTTTTTTGAGACAGGGTTTCCCTGCATAACAGTCCTACCTAGCTTTTCTGGAACTAGCTCTTGTAGGCCATGCTGGCCTTGAACTCCCAGAGATTCACCTGCATCTGCCTCCTGTGCACTGGGAATAAAGGCATGTGCCACCACTGCCCACCCATTTTCAAGTTTTATTTAAATCTCTCGGTGTGCCTTTTGTATGTGTGGGAGACAGGGAAGGTGTAACATTTCCAAACATTTTCATAACTGCACTTAGCACTGCACTCTTTTACATTTAATTTTACTTTTATTTAAGAGTGTTTCCAGTTGGGTAGGACTTAGTTTAATTTCAATTTCTTAAAGAAATTTTTATGATTTATTTAACTTTAGATGTGCAATGGTGTGAGGGTATCAGATCATCCAGGAACTGGATTTACAATCACGTATGAGCTGCCATAAGGGTGCTGGGAATGGACACCTCATCCTCAGAGCCACTGAGTCATCTCTCCAGGCCCTTAATTTTTTTTAAAAAAAAAATGTTTCTCTGGGTGTGCCTGTGTGTGAGTGTGTGTGTGTGTGTGTGTGTGTGTGTGTGTGTGTGTGTGTGTGTGTGTTTATGGGGTGGCTTTTGAACTAACCCAGATGACTGGTTCCATATCTGGAAGAGAGGCAGGTGGATCTCTGGGAGTTTGAGGCCAGGCTGGTTGACAAGAGCTAGTTCCAAAGACAGGCTCCAAAGCAACAGAGAAACCCTGCCTTGAAAATCAAAACAAGACTCGAAAAATCAGAAGAAGAAGAAGAAGAAGAAGAAGAAGAAGAAGAAGAAGAAGAAGAAGAAGAAGAAGAAGAAGAAGATCAAAACAAGAACACAAACCAAAAAAAAAACATAAATTAAATGAGAGAGAGAGAGAGAGAGAGAGAAGAAATGTTGATATGTAGATTTAAAGACAAGAAATAAGAAAATAAGAAATAAGAAAAAACAAAACCATAATACAAAACCATAATGTTACCAAGATGACAGCCTGGTTTATATAGTGAGTTAAAGGTATTATACAGAGAAACCCTGCACCAAAAATAATAATAATAATAATAATAATAATAATAATAATAATAATAATAATAGAAGAAAACAGGAAAAAAAACAAATAAGGAAAAAGGAAGGAAGGAAGAAAAAACAGGTGTTTTCCTTTTTTTGTTGTTTATCTCAGGTTATTTTATTTTAATTTATTTTTTTAATTGCAGTGGCAGCAGTATATTTAGGGCAGCACATTTCTTTATTCTCAGTTCTCAGCCCTCAGAAATCAGGAGAGGCAGAGGCAGGCAGATCGCTGTGAGTTTGAGGCCACCTTGTTCTGCAGTGTGAGTTTCAGGACAGGCAAAGCGACAGACACAGAGAAACTCTGTCTTGGGGGAAAAAAGTGTGTTTAGTACAGGCCTTTAATTCCGGCACTAGGAAGCAGAGGTAGAGGCAGGGGCAGCTAGATCTCTGTGAGTCTGAGGCCAGCCTTGTCTACAAAGTGAGTTCCAGGGACACAGGGAACCTCTATGTAGAAAAACCACAAATAAACTAATAATAATAAAAAATAATAATAATCTAAGAGCTCAATTAATTGACTTCACCCACAATTCAAAAATAAAAAAAGAGCGTGTCTGACTGATCAGTGAAAGGACTATGTGGGCCAAGGAGCTGCCACAATTATGGCTTGGTGAGAGGGAAGACCTGAGGGAGAGAGGGAAGGAGGAAGGGAGGGAGGGAGGCCTGCTTTCTTGGGGTTCTTTTTCAGTAGTTGTGTTTGTGCAACCCCACACCCCACTTCTCATACTAAATACCGAGTCTGAGAAAATTAAAACAGCCCTGGAAAAATCCCCACTTGGATATCTGTTCCTGCCCTGTAAAACAAGAACCACAACAAAAATATCCATATCTAAGCAGACCAATTAAGTTGTAGCCTCACCCATTAAAGGTTTAGCAAGGAGTTCTAGATGTTGGGAAGGGCTGGTGACCTTGAACTTTACTAGTCTCTGAAATCTGCCTTCCCACTTTTACCAGGTGCCCTCAGGGGCCAGGAGTGGAGGCCAGGGCCCCTGCAACAGGAGATTTCCTAGATCACCTACAGGCGCTTAGGATTCCTGGGCCTGCTTAGAGAAAGACACGCGACACATGAGACACAGAGAAAAAAAAATTTTTTTTTTGTTTTTTGTTTTCTGAGACAAGGATTCTCTGTAGCCATGGAATAATGTGAAAAATTCTGATTTACGCCGGGCAGTGGTGGCGCACTTGGGAGGCAAAGGCAGGTGGATCTTTATGAATTTGAGGCCAGCCTGGTCTACAGGAGCTAGTTCCAGGACAGGCTCCAAAACCACAAAGAAACCCTGTCTCGAAAAACCAATCAATAAATAAAATATAAAATAAAATTAAAAAAAAAGAAAAATTCTGACTTTGATATCATTTCCAGGAATACTGACGCAGTGAATTATTGGGAACATTTTCACTTCAGACAGAAAAAAATAAAAATGTCATTTTATTGATTACTTTTAGAGGGTCTCTTTCCCACCAGGATGGTTTACACTTGCTGGGGTGTTGAAGATGATCCTTGTATTTCCAGTTCCTGAGTGCTGCCGGCAGGACAGACATGGGCTCACCATACCTCGAGTTTTTGATGCAGTACTGAAAACCTGGAGCCCAAAGGACAAGGCTTCAGCTTCCCCTGCCCCTCTGACATAAGCCAGATACATAAATGATTACCCAGATTTTATTTAAATCTCTCAGTGTGGCTTGTGTATGTGGGGAAGACAGGGAAGGTATCACATTTCAGAACGTTTTCATAACTGCACTTAGCACCGCACTCTTTTCCATTTATTTTACTTTTATTTGAGAGTGTTTCCAATTGTGTAGTGTAAGACTTTAAGACAATCCTGAAGCCATTTTTGACAATTCTAAATCCTCTCAGCCTCTGTGCCATAGTGCTTCCCCTCCTCCCCTGGGAACCAAGGACCTAACAGCTACACTCGCACGTACTCAGTTCCTGAACAGTTACCCATATACGTATGTTTTGGTTCGGTCCCCTGGGAAATGGGGTCAAAATGACCTCTTACCTCATCTGATCTGGCAACAGCTCTCCAGTCAATTATTGGTAATAGCCCATTCGAATAAGCCAATGAGAATAGTCAAAGAACAACCCCCTTGCTTCTGTGGCCCCTTTAAAAGTAGACTGTACCCGCTATTCAGGGTCCCTCGGCTTCCCGAATGCTGGGGGACCCTGTCATGACAGAATTAATAAAATCCTCGTGCTTTTGCATCGGCTGTGTGTATGAGATGGTCTCTGGGGGCGACTCCTTCTCGGTGTTTGGACGCCAGAGTCCAACAGTAGGACTTAGTTTAATTTCAATTTCTTAAAGAATTTTTTATGATTTATTTAACTTGATTTTATGTGCAGTGGTCTGAAGATGTCAGATCACCCAGAAACTGAATTTACAATCACTATGAGCTGCTATGCAGGTGCTGGGAATTGAACCCAATTTCTCAGGAAGAGCCGCCAAACAAGCCCTCCAGGCTCTTAATTTAAAAGTTTATTTGTGTGTCTTTGAGTGTGCCTGTGCCTGTGTTTGGTTTGTGTGTGTGTTGGGGGGGTGTGGGAGGTAGGGGGGGTGGATTTTGACCTCACCAGACAAAGGCATTCAAGAGCACTGCTCTATATTTAGCAGAAACAGGATCTCTAGGAGTTTTAGGACACAGCCTGGTCTACAAGAAAGGAGCTAGTTTTAAGAACAGTCTCCAAAGCAGCAGAGAAACCCTGTCTCATAAAGCAAAACACAAAAGCAAACATCTAAAATGGCTGAAAGACACTTAAGGAAATGTTCAACATCCTTAGTCATCAGAGAAATGTAAATCAAACCAGCTCTGAGATTCCACTTTATACCTGTAAGAATGGCCAAGATCAAAAACACTGATGACAACTTATGCGGGAGAGGATGTGGGGAAAAGGGAACACTCCTGCATTGCTGGTGGGACACACACACACACACATACACACAATCCATAGCATTTGCTGCCTAGCTGATAAAATGAATTCCAGTGTCAGTAGGCACACCCTTCACACCCTTTGAAACTTCTCTGTTGCAAGGTCACAGAGTTAGGAAAGGATCTTGATCTTGAACTTTCCTTAATAGTAAGTCTGTGTGTGAATCACACTCAAGCCAAATGCCCCTCAGAGCTCATGGAAGACAAAACAGAGCTCTAGAATAAGAGAGACGGCTGGGGGGGGGGGGCAGGGGCGGGAGGATTCACTCAAGAAAATGAAAGCAAAACCCTACACAAACTCTGGCACACAGTAAAATCAGTCCTATGAGGAAATTTGTAGCTCTAATTGCCTACTTTTTAAAAAGACTTCTAACCGGGTAATGGTGGTACACGCCTTTAATTCCACCACTCGGTCTGGTCTCCAAGAGCTAGTTCCAGGACTGACTCAATTAGAGAGAACTAGAGAGAAACCCTGTCACAAAACAAACAAACAAACAAAAGAATAAAGTATTACAGAAATCAATGGATGCATACATAGATGCATACATAGATAGACAGACAGAGAGACAGACAGGCAGGCAGACAGACAGACAGACCCACACCCCATCTTCTGTCTTCTGAAGGGACCAGGCTCTCTCACAGGGGTCAGACAGAAACACAGGCAGTGTATGTGTGTGATATCAAGAAAGCCTATATGTGATATATAGGGTATTATAGAATAATGTCAGTATTAAATTGGGGTAGGTCTCAGGAGCACAAGAACCCAAATCTCTGCTGTACTCCCTGTCACCAGAAGAGGGCACTAGAACCCCACCATGTGGTTTCTGGACATTCCAGAAATTCCATCTCTCCAGCTCTCATTCTTTCATTGTTCCTCCTGCCTCCTGCATGCCTGCATCTAGTGAGAGAGTGGGCACCGTTCCTCCCTGCTTCTGTGTATCTGTCTCTGTCACGTCCTGGATAGCCAGAGTGCCCGCCACCTATGCCTGAGATAGATGGGGCTGGCAGCCCTGGGGCTGGGGGAAAGGGAGAGAGTGGGTTCCCTGGAGAGCCTTGGGCAGAGGCTCTGTGGATTCCCTGCGGGAGGCCTCACTACCTCTGAGGAGCCCATGGGGGGAGGGGGAAAGGGAAGGTCAACCATACAGTCCTGCCTGGCTTTTGCTTTGCTTTGTTTTGTTTTGTTTCCAGGTACAGCTGTGACCAGGTCTGAATCCAGGACAGACTCCAAAGCTAGAGAGAAATCCTGTCTCAGAAAACAAAAAAAATAAATAAATAAACTAATAAATGAATGGATAGATAGATAGATAGATAGATAGATAGATAGATAGATAGATAGATAGATAGATAACCAGACAGAGAGATGATAAAAACACCTCCAAGACCAAGGCAGGCAGATCACTGTGAGTTTAAGGCTCCCTTGTTCTGCAGATTGAGATTCAGGACAGGGAAAATGACACAGAGAAACCCTGTCTTCTTTTCTTTTCTTTTTTTTTTTTTGGTTTTTTGAGACAGGGTTTCTCTGTGGCTTTGGAGACTGTCCTGGAACTAGCTCTGTAGACCAGGCTGGTCTCGAACTCACAGAGATCCGCCTGCCTCTGCCTCCCGAGTGCTGGGATTAAAGGCGTGCGCCACCACCGCCCGGCTGAGAAACCCTGTTTTAAAAAAAAAAAAAAAACTGGGGGCTGGAGAGTTGGCTCTGTGGTTAAGAGTGGTGACTGCTCTTCCAGAGGACCCAGGTTCAATTCCTACCACCCACATGGCAGTTAACAGCTGTCGGTAACTCCAAGATCTGACACCCTCAGATAGACATACATGCAGGCAAATCACCAATGCCAACAAAATAAAAATAAATAAATTATTAGGAAAATAAATATATAGAAGAGGTGTTTAGTGCATGCCTTTAATCCCAGCACTAGGAGGCAGAGGCAGATGGCTCTCTGTGAGTCTGAGGCCAGTCTTGTCTACAAAGTGAGTCCCAGGGCATACAAGGGTACACATCGAAACCCTATGTTGAACAACCACAAATAAAGAGATAATAACAATAAAAATATTTGAGAGTTCAAATAATTGACTTCATCCACAATAAAAGAATATAAAAATAAAAATATCAAATGCACTTGAACACATTGGCACAGGAGACCGCTTCCTAAATAGAACCCCAGTAGCACAGACACTGAGAGAAACAATTAATAAGTGAGACCGCCTGAAACTGAAAAGCTTCTGTAAAGCAAAGAACACGGCCAACAAGACAAAATGACGGCCTACAGAACGGGAAAAGATCTTCACTAACCCCACATCAGACAGAGGTCTGATCTCCAAAATACACAAAGAACTCGAGAAATTGGTCATCAAAAGAACAAATAATCCAATAAAAAAAAAATGGAGTACAGACCTAAACAGAGAACTCTCAACAGAGGGATCTAAAATGGTTGAAAGACACTTAAATGTTGGGTCGAGGGGGGGGGTGATGCAAAGATGAGAACACCACCAAGTCTAATAAACCAGAAGCAAACTTTATTCCAGAAACCAGATCCAAGGATAACCAGAAGCAAACTTAAAAATAAAAACACACCGCGAGTCACAGAAGCTTATCAGCTATCTGAGACCACAGGCAGAGTTTGTGCTTCTGACACTGTGGCAAAAGGCCAGTTTCTGAAACCAATTTTTATAGTAGGGGCATCGCCGGGCAGTGGTGGCGCACGCCTTTAATCCCAGCACTCGGGAGGCAGAGGTAGGCGGATCTCTGTGAGGTCGAGACCAGCCTGGTCTACAAGAGCTAGTTCCAGGACAGGCTCCAAAACCACAGAGAAAACCTGTCTCGAAAAACCTAAGTAAGGGGGGGCTGGAGAGATGGCTCAGAGGTTAAGAGCATTGCCTGCTCTTCCAAAGATTATGAGTTCAATTCCCGGCAACCACATGGTGGCTCACAACCATCTGTAACAAGGTCTGCAAACACACACAGATTGAATATTGTATACATAATAAATAAATATATAAAAAAAGAAAAACCTAAGTAAGTAAGTAAGTAAGTAAGTAAATAAATAAATAAATAAATAAATAAATAAATAAATAAAGTAGGGGCATCAAGCATTAGCTCTGAACAAAGGAATTTTATAAGCTTGCCCTGACCCGTGGGTCAGTCAACATCAGACCCAAAGGAGGGGAGTGAGTTTTAACTAGGCAACTATCATGAAATATGTTTCTAGGTAGATTTCTTCACCAAATGCATGACAGTCCTGTATGAGACCATGCTGTAGCATTGTGTGTGGGGGGGGGGGGCGGGTGTTCTCTGACTCTCTTGTACATTGAGTTTAACTTCAGATTTTATTTGTTTTTCTCAGTGTGCTCATGTCTGTCCGTGTGTGTGTGTGTGTGTGTGTGTGTGTGTGTGTGTGTGTTTACGTACGTATGTGTGTGGGGGTGGAATCACAATTCAAAACATTGTAGTGAAGGCCCTTTGTAGATAGCCCCCAAGACTGCCTTCCTTTGTTCTTTTGTTTCTTCATTTTCATTCTTTCTTTAGTTCAATTTTAATTTTTTTTGTTTTGTTTTGTTTTTTGAGACAGGGTTTCCCTGCATAACAGTCCTACCTAGCTTTTCTGGAACTAGCTCTTGTAGACCATGCTGGCCTTGAACTCCCAGAGATTCACCTGCATCTGCCTCCTGTGCGCTGGGAATAAAGGCATGTGCCACCACTGCCCACCCATTTTCAAGTTTTATTTAAATCTCTCGGTGTGCCTTTTGCATGTGTGGGAGACAGGGAAGGTGTAACATTTCCAAACATTTTCATAACTGCACTTAGCACTGCACTCTTTTACATTTAATTTTACTTTTATTTAAGAGTGTTTCCAGTTGGGTAGGACTTAGTTTAATTTCAATTTCTTAAAGAAATTTTTATGATTTATTTAACTTTAGATGTGCAATGGTGTGAGGGTATCAGATCATCCAGGAACTGGATTTACAATCACGTATGAGCTGCCATAAGGGTGCTGGGAATGGACACCTCATCCTCAGAGCCACTGAGTCATCTCTCCAGGCACTTAATTTTTTTTTTTTTAAAAAAAATGTTTCTCTGAGTGTGCCTGTGTGTGTGTGTGTGTGTGTGTGTGTGTGTGTGTGTGTGTGTGTGTGTTTATAGGGTGGCTTTTGAACTAACCAAGATGACTGGTTCCATATCTGGCAGAGAGGCAGGTGGATCTCTGGGAGTTTGAGGCCAGGGTGGTTGACAAGAGCTAGTTCCAAAGACATGCTCCAAAGCAACAGAGAAACCCTGCCTTGAAAATCAAAACAAGACTCGAAAAAAAAAGAAGAAGAAGAAGAAGAAGAAGAAGAAGAAGAAGAAGAAGAAGAAGAAGAAGAAGAAGAAAATCAAAACAAGAACACAAACCAAAAAAAAAAAAAACATAAATTAAATAAGAGTGAGAGACAGAGAGAAGAAATGTTGATTTGTCGATTTACAGACAAGAAATAAGAAAAAACAAAACCATAATACAAACCCATAATGTTACCAAGATGACAGCCTGGTTTATATAGTGGGTTAAAGGTATTATACAGAGAAACCCTGCACCAATAATAATAATAATAATAATAATAATAATAATAATAATAATAATAATAATAATAATAGAAGAAGAAAACAGAAAAAAAACAAGTAAGGAAAAAGGAAGGAAGGAAGAAAAAACAGGTGTTTTCTTTTTTTTGTTTATTTTAATTTATTTTTTTAATTGCAGCGGCAGCAGTATATTTTGGGCAGCACATTTCTTTATTCTCAGTTCTCAGCCCTCAGAAATCAGGAGAGGCAGAGGCAGGCAGATCGCTGTGAGTTTGAGGCCACCTTGTTCTGCAGTGTGAGTTTCAGGACAGGCAAAGCGACAGACACAGTGAAACCCTGTCTTGGGGGAAAAAAGTGTGTTTAGTACAGGCCTTTAATTCCGGCACTAGGAAGCAGAGGTAGAGGCAGGGGCAGCTAGATCTCTGTGAGTCTGAGGCCAGCCTTGTCTACAAAGTGAGTTCCAGGGACACAGGGAACCTCTATGTAGAAAAACCACAAATAAACTAATAATAATAATAATCTAAGAGCTCAATTAATTGACTTCACCCACAATTCAAAAATAAAAAAAAAAAGAGTGTGTCTGACTGATCAGTGAAAGAACTATGTGGGTCAAGGAGCTGCCACAATTATGGCTTGGTGAGAGGGAAGACCTGAGGGAGGGAGGGAAGGAGGGAGGGAGGGAGGGAAGCCTGCTTTCTTGGGGTTCTTTTTCAGTAGTTGTGTTTGTACAACCCCACACCCCACTTCTCATACTAAATACCGAGTCTGAGAAAATTAAAACAGCCCTGGAAAAATCCCCACTTGGATATCTGTTCCTGCCCTGTAAAACAAGAACCACAACAAAAATATCCATATCTAAGCAGACCAATTAAGTTGTAGCCTCACCCATTAAAGGTTTAGCAAGGAGTTCTAGCTGTTGGGAAGGGCTGGTGACCTTGAACTTTACTAGCCTCTAAAATCTGCCTTCTCACTTTTACCAGGTGCCCTCAGGGGCCAGAAGTGGAGGCCAGGGCCCCTGCAACAGGAGATTTCCTAGATCACCTACAGGCGCTTAGGATTCCTGGGCCTG
The DNA here is from genome assembly GCA_028537955.1 of Microtus californicus. Taxonomy (NCBI): domain Eukaryota; kingdom Metazoa; phylum Chordata; class Mammalia; order Rodentia; family Cricetidae; genus Microtus; species Microtus californicus. The sequence goes on from JAQJZF010000042.1 coordinate 1,276,815, forward strand.
TTTAGAGAAAGACACGCGACACAATGAGACACAGAGAAAAAAAAATTTTTTTTTTTGGTTTTCTGAGACAAGGATTCTCTGTAGCCATGGAATAATGTGAAAAATTATGATTTACGCCGGGCAGTGGTGGCGCACGTCTTTAATCTCAGCACTTGGGAGGCAAAGGCAGGTGGATCTTTATGAATTTGAGGCCAGCCTGTTCTACAAGAGCTAGTTCCAGGACAGGCTCCAAAACCACAAAGAAACCCTGTCTCGAAAAACAAACAAACAAATAAATAAATAAATAAATAAAATATAAAATAAAATTAAAAAAAAAAAGGAGAAAAATTCTGACTTTGATATCATTTCCAGGAATACTGACGCAGTGAATTATTTGGAACATTTTCACTTCAGACAGAAAAAAATAAAAATGTCATTTTATTGATTTCTTTTAGAGGGTCTCTTTCCCACCAGGATGGTTTACATTTGCTGGGTTGTTGAAGATGATCTCCTGATCCTTGTATTTCCAGTTCCTGAGTGCTGCCGGCAGGACAGACATGGGCTCACCATACCTCGAGTTTTTGATGCAGTACTGAGAACCTGGAGCCCAAAGGACAAGGCTTCAGCTTCCCCTGCCCCTCTGACATAAGCCAGATACATAAATGATTACCCAGATTTTATTTAAATCTCTCAGTGTGGCTTGTGTATGTGGGGAAGACAGGGAAGGTATCACATTTCAGAACGTTTTCATAACTGCACTTAGCACCGCACTCTTTTCCATTTTTTTTACTTTTATTTGAGAGTGTTTCCAATTGTGTAGGACTTAGTTTAATTTCTTAAAGAATTTTTTATGATTTATTTAACTTGATTTTATGTGCAATGGTCTGAAGATGTCAGATCACCCAGAAACTGAATTTACAATCACTATGAGCTGCTATGCAGGTGCTGGGAATTGAACCCAATTTCTCAGGAAGAGCCGCCAAACTAGCTCTCCATGCTCTTAATTTAAAAGTTTATTTGTGTGTCTCTGAGTGGGCCTGTGCCTGTGTTTGGTTTGTGTGTGTGTTGGGGGGGGGTGTGGGGGTTAGGGGGGGTGGCTTTTGACCTCACCAGACAAAGGCATTCAAGAGCACTGGCTCCATATTTAGCAGAAACAGGATCTCTGGGAGTTTTAGGACACAGCCTGGTCTACAAGAAAGGAGCTAGTTTTAAGAAGTCTCCAAAGCAGCAGAGAAACCCTGTCTCATAAAGCAAAACACAAAAGCAAACATCTAAAATGGCTGAAAGACACTTAAGGAAATGTTCAACATCCTTAGTCATCAGAGAAATGTAAATCAAACCAGCTCTGAGATTCCACTTTATACCTGTAAGAATGGCCAAGATCAAAAACACTGATGACAACTTATGCTGGAGAGGATGTGGGGAAAAGGGAACACTCCTGCATTGCTGGTGGGAATGCAAGCTGGTACAGCCCCCATTGGATGTCAGTGTGGCGATTTCTCAGAAAATTAGGAAACAACCTTCCTCAAGACCCAGGAATACCACTTTTCGGTATATATGTAAAGGATGCTCAATTGTGCCACAAGAATTCCTCGGTTGAGAGTTCTCTGTTTAGGTCTGTACCTCCATTTTGTGAATTGGATTATTTGTTCTTGAGATGACCGATGTCTTGAGTTGTTTGTATATTTTGGAGATCAGACCTCTGGGCTCAACTATGTTCATAGCAGCATTGTTTGTCATAGCCAGAACCTGGAAACAGCCGAAATGCCCTCTGACTGAAGAATGGATGAGGAAAATGTGGTACACTTACACAATGGAGTACTTACTACACAGCAGAAAAGAATAATGACATCTTGAATTTTGCAGGCAAATGGACGAAGCTAGGAAACATCATTTTGAGGGAAGTAACCCAGACCCTAAAAGACAATTATCACATATACTCACTCATAAGTGATTTTTAAACATAAAGAAGAAAAAAAAAGCTCACAAACCACAAACCCAGAGAACCTACCTAGACAACAATGAGGACCCTAAGAGAGACATACATAGATCTAAAATACATGAGTAGTAGAAAAAGACAAGATCTCCTGAGAGCATGGGAACCATGGGAGAGGGTTGAAGGGGAGGGGAGAGGCACGGAAGGGAGCAAAGAAAAATGTAGAGCTTAACAAAAATAGATAAAAGAAACAAAGGCGGGTGGTGGTGGCGCACGTCTTTAATCCCAGCACTTGGGAGGCAAAGGCAGGTAGATCTTTGTGAATTTGAGGCCAGCCTGGTCTACAAGGGTTAGTTCCAGCACAAGCTCCAAAGCTACAGAGAAACCCTGTCTTGAAAAACCAAAAATAAATAAATAAATAGGCATGGATTTTTTTAAAAAAATATCAAACGCAAACTAAGTAGAAATAACTACTTTCAGTATGCCATTCAAGAATTAGGGAACCCTTTATCCCAGCATTTGGGAGACACAGGCAGAAGGACATCTGTAAGTTAAAATCCAGACTCATCTACCAAGTAAGATCACAAGACTCGTGCACTGTCTCAACTCCCATGGTCCAGTTTCTAGGACCAAGGAGACAGTTTATAATGTCTCCTTCTTCTTTCCATCCTTCCTTTTTTTTGGGAGGGGTGGGGGGGTGTTTGGTTAAACCTTTATATATGGTTTTTTTTTTTTATTTGGGTTGGGGGGCCTCTCTATAAAGCCTGGGAATTCACAGAGGTTCACCTGCCTCTGTCTCTTGGATGATAGAAGGGGCAGGGAAGTTGTCCTATTTTAGAACATTTTATTTTACTTTTATTTGAGACAGTCTTTCCAGTTGTGTAGAACTTATTTTAATTTCAAATTTTTAAAGAATTTTTTATGATTTATTTAACTTTATTTTATGTGCAGTCCTGTGAAACTGGATTTACAATCACTTATGAGCTGCTGCCTTATGGAGGTTAGGTCTCAGGAGCACAAGAACCCAAATCTCTGCTGTACTCCCTGTCAACCAGAAGAGGGCACTAGATCCCCACCATGTGGTTTCTGGACATTCCAGAAATTCCATCGCTCCAGTTCTCATTCTTTCATTGTTCCTCCTGCCTCCTGCATGCCTGCATCTAGTGAGAGAGAGTGGGCACCGTTCCTCCCTGCTTCTGTGTGTCTGTCTCTGTCACGTCCTGGATAGCCAGAGTGCCCGCCACCTATGCCCGAGATAGATGGGGCTGGCAGCCCTGGGGCTGGGGGAAAGGGAGAGAGTGGGTTCCCTGGAGAGCCTTGGGCAGAGGCTCTGTGG
>JAQJZF010000043.1:0-7500 GCA_028537955.1 Microtus californicus
AACCCCTAACCCTAACCCTAACCCTACCCTAACCCTAACCCTAACACTTATGCTAACCCTAACCCAAACCCTAACCCTAACCCTAAACGTAACCCAAACCCTAATCCTAACCCTAACCCTAACCCTAATACTAACCCTAACCCTAACCCTAACCATAACCCTAACCCTAACCCTAAACCCTAACCCTAACCCTAACCATAACCGTACCCGTAACCCTAAACCTAACCATAACCATAACCATAACCATTACCCTAACTCTAACCCAAAACCTAACCGTAACCCTAACCCTAACCCAAACCCTAAACCTAACCCTAACCCTAACCCTAACCCCTAACCCTACCCCTAACCCAACCCTAACCGTAACCCCAACCTTAACCATTACCCTAACCCTAACCCAAACCCTAACCCTAACACTAACCCTAACCCAAACCATAACCCAAACCCTAACCCTAACCCTAACCCTAACGCTAAACCTAACCCCTAACGCTAACCCTAACCTAAACCCTAACCTAACCCTAACCCTAACCCTAACCTTAACGCAAACCCTAACCCTAACCCTAACCGTAACCCTAACAATAACCCTAACTCTAACCCAAAATCTAACCCAAACCATAACCCTAACACTAACCCTAACGCTAAGCCTAACCCTAACCCTAACCCTAACCTGAACCCTAAACCTAACCCTAACCTTAACCCTCACGCAAACCCTAAACAAACCCTAACCCTAACACTAACACTAAGCCTAACCCTAACCCTAACAGTAACCCTAAACCTAAACCTAACCCTAACCCTAACCCTAACCCTAACCTGAACCCTAACCCTAACCCTAACGCAAACCCTAACCCTAACCCTAACCCTAACCGTACCCGTAACCCTAATCCTAACCCTAACACTAACCCTAAACCTAACCCTAACCCTAAAACTAACCCTAATCCTAACCCTAACCCCTAACCCTGACCCTAACTCTACCCTATTCCTAACCCAAACCCTTACCATAACCCTTACCCTAACCCTAACCCAAACCCTAACCCTAACCCTAACCTGAACCCTAACCCTAACCCTAACGCAAACCCTAACCCTAACCCTAACACTAACCCTAAACCAAACCCTAACCCAAACTCTAACCCTAACCCTAACCCTAACGCTAACCCTAACCCCTAACGCTAACCCTAACCTAAAACCTAACCTAACCCTAACCCTAACCCTAACCCTAACCCTAACCCTAACCCTCTTGCAAACCCTAACCAAACCATAACCCTAACACTAACCATAACCCCAACACTAACCCTAACCCTAACCCTAACCCTAAACCTAACACTAATCCTAACCCTAACTCCTAACCCTGACCCTAACTCTACCCTATTCCTAACCCTAACCCTTACCATAACCCTTACCCTAACCCTAACCCAAACCCTAAGCCTAACCCTAACCCTAATCCTAACCCTAAACCAAACCCTAACCCTAAACCTAACCCTAACAGTAACCCTAAAACTAAACCTAACCCTAACCCTAACCGTAACCCCTAACCCTAACCCTAACCCTCACCCTACCCTAACCATAAACCTAACCCTAACCCTAACACTAACCTGAACCCTAACCCTAGCCCTAACGCAAACCCTAACCCTAACACTAACCCTAACCCTAACACTAACAGTAACCCTAAACCTAAACCTAACCCTAACCCTAACCCTAAACCCTAACCTTAACCCTAACCCAAACCCTTACCCTAACCATAACCCTAACCCTAACCCTTACCCTAACCATAACCCTAACCCTAACCCTAACGCAAACCCTAACCCTAACCGTAACCCTAACCCTAACCCTAACTCTAACCCAAACCCTAACCGTAACCCTAACCCTAACCCAAACCCTAAACCTAACCCTAACCCTAACCCTAACCCCTAACCCAACCCTAACCCAACCCTAACCGTAACCCCAACCTTAACCATTACCCTAACCCTAACCCAAACCCTAACCCTAACACTAACCCTAACCCAAACCATAACCCAAACCCTAACCCTAACCCTTACCCTAACCCTAACCCAAACCCTAACCCAAACCCTAACCTGAACCCTAACCCTAAACCAAACCCTAACCCTAACCCTAACCCTAACACTAACGCTAACCGTAACCCCTAACCCTAACCCTACCCTAACCCTAACCCAAACCATAACCTGAACCCTAACCCTAAACCAAACCCTAACCCTAACCCTAACCCTAACACTAACGCTAACCGTAACCCCTAACCCTAACCCTACTCTAACCATAACCCTAACCCTAATCCTAACCCTAACCTGAACCCTAACCCTAACCCTAACGCAAACCCTAACCCTAACACTAACCCTAACCCTAACCCTAACCCTAACAGTAACCCTAAACCTAAACCTAACCCTAACCCTAACCCTAATCCCTAACCTTAACCCTAACCCAAACCCTTACCCTAACCATAACCCTAACCCTAACTCTACCCTATTCCTAACCCTAACCCTTACCATAACCCTTACCCTAACCCTAACCCAAACCCTAAACCTAACCTTAACCTGAAACCTAACCCTAACCCTAACGCAAACTTAACCCTATTCCTAACACTAATCCGAACACTAACCCTAACCCTAACAGTAACCCTAAACCTAACCCTAACCCTAACCCTACCGCAAACCCTAACCCTAACCTAACCCTAACCCTAACCCTTACCCTAACCCTAACCCTAACCCTAACCCTAACCCTAACCCTAACCCTAACCCTAACCCTAACCCAAACCCTAACCCTAACCCTAACCCTAACCCTAACAGTAACCCTAAACCTAAACCTAACCCTAACCCTAACCCTAAACCTAAAACCTAACCTAACCCTAACCCTACCGCAAACCCTAACCCTAACCTAACCCTAACCCTAACCCTTACCCTAACCCTAACCCAAACCCTAACGCTAACCCTAACCCTAACCCTAACCCTAACCCCTAACCCTAACCCTAACCCTACCCTAACCCTAACCCTAACACTTATGCTAACCCTAACCCAAACCCTAACCCTAACCCTAAACGTAACCCAAACCCTAATCCTAACCCTAACCCTAACCCTAATACTAACCCTAACCCTAACCCTAACCATAACCCTAACCCTAACCCTAAACCCTAACCCTAACCCTAACCATAACCGTACCCGTAACCCTAAACCTAACCATAACCATAACCATAACCATTACCCTAACTCTAACCCAAACCCTAACCGTAACCCTAACCCTAACCCAAACCCTAAACCTAACCCTAACCCTAACCCTAACCCCTAACCCTACCCCTAACCAAACCCTAACCGTAACCCCAACCTTAACCATTACCCTAACCCTAACCCAAACCCTAACCCTAACACTAACCCTAACCCAAACCATAACCCAAACCCTAACCCTAACCCTAACCCTAACGCTAAACCTAACCCCTAACGCTAACCCTAACCTAAACCCTAACCTAACCCTAACCCTAACCCTAACCTTAACGCAAACCCTAACCCTAACCCTAACCGTAACCCTAACAATAACCCTAACTCTAACCCAAAATCTAACCCAAACCCTAACCCTAACACTAACCCTAACGCTAAGCCTAACACTAACCCTAACCCTAACCTGAACCCTAAACCTAACCCTAACCTTAACCCTCACGCAAACCCTAAACAAACCCTAACCCTAACACTAACACTAACCCTAACCCTAACCCTAACAGTAACCCTAAACCTAAACCTAACCCTAACCCTAACCCTAACCCTAACCTGAACCCTAACCCTAACCCTAACGCAAACCCTAACCCTAACCCTAACCCTAACCGTACCCGTAACCCTAAACCTAACCCTAACACTAACCCTAAACCTAACCCTAACCCTAAAACTAACCCTAATCCTAACCCTAACCCCTAACCCTGACCCTAACTCTACCCTATTCCTAACCCAAACCCTTACCATAACCCTTACCCTAACCCTAACCCAAACCCTAACCCTAACCCTAACCTGAACCCTAACCCTAACCCTAACGCAAACCCTAACCCTAACCCTAACACTAACCCTAACCCAAACCCTAACCCAAACCCTAACCCTAACCCTAACCCTATCGCTAACCCTAACCCCTAACGCTAACCCTAACCTAAAACCTAACCTAACCCTAACCCTAACCCTAACCTGAACCCTAACCCTAACCCTAACCCTCACGCAAACCCTAACCAAACCATAACCCTAACACTAACCATAACCCCAACACTAACCCTAACCCTAACCCTAACCCTAAACCTAACACTAATCCTAACCCTAACTCCTAACCCTGACCCTAACTCTACCCTATTCCTAACCCTAACCCTTACCATAACCCTTACCCTAACCCTAACCCAAACCCTAACCCTAACCCTAACCCTAATCCTAACCCTAAACCAAACCCTAACCCTAACCCTAACCCTAACCCTAACAGTAACCCTAAAACTAAACCTAACCCTAACCCTAACCGTAACCTCTAACCCTAACCCTAACCCTACCCTAACCATAACCCTAACCCTAACCCTAACACTAACCTGAACCCTAACCCTAACCCTAACGCAAACCCTAACCCTAACACTAACCCTAACCCTAACCCTAACAGTAACCCTAAACCTAAACCTAACCCTAACCCTAACCCTAAACCCTAACCTTAACCCTAACCCAAACCCTTACCCTAACCATAACCCTAACCCTAACCCTTACCCTAACCATAACCCTAACCCTAACCCTAACGCAAACCCTAACCCTAACCGTAACCCTAACCCTAACCCTAACTCTAACCCAAAATCTAACCCAAACCCTAACCCTAACACTAACCCTAACGCTAAGCCTAACCCAACCCTAACCCTAACCTGAACCCTAACCCTAACCCTAACGCAAACCCTAACCCTAACCCTAACCCTAACACTAACCCTAACACTAACCCTAACAGTAACCCTAAACCTAAACCTAACCCTAACCCTAACCCTAACCCTAACCCTAACCCTAAAACCTAACCCTAACCCTAACCCTAACCATAACCCTAACCCTAACACTAATCCTAACCCTAACACTAACCACTTTTCTAAATTCTAACAATACTTTGATAAATCCCAAACAACGCATCTTCTTTTCACCGAAACACATCTCTGTTTCTAACAAAAGCATTTCATGAAATTCGTACTCTTTCAAAAGAACGAGACTATCTTTCTAAGTAAAGCTTCTAAGGGGAAGAGGAACAATATTCTCAATTCTAACAATACTTTGATATATCCCAAACAACGAATCTTCTTTTCACAGAAACACGTCTGTGTTTCTCACAAAAGCATTTCATGAAATTCATACACTTTCATAAGACGAGATTATCTTTCAAAGTAAAGCTTCTAAGCGGAAGAGGAACACTGTTCTCAATTCTAACAATACTGTGAAACATCCCACACAACGAATCTTCTTTTCAATCACGTCTACGTTTCTTACAAAAGCATTTCATGAAATTCATACACTTTCAGATGAATGTGAATATCTCTCAAAGTAAAGCTTCTAAACAGAAGAGGAACACTGATCTCAATTCTAACAATACTTTGATACATCCCAAACAACGAATCTTCTTTTCAAAGAAACAAGTATGTGTTTTTTACAAAAGCATTTCATGAAATTCATACACTTTCAAAAGAACGAGATTATCTTTCAAAGTAAAGTTTCTTAGGGGAAGAGTAAAACTCTTCTAAATTCTTTTTTTTTAATCCTAACCCTAACCCTAACCATAAACCCTGACCCTAACCCTAACCCTAACCGTAACTGTAAAACTAACCCTAACCCTTACCCTAACCCTAACCCTAACCATAACCCTAACCCTAACCCTAAACCCTAACCCTAACCCTAACCCTAACCGTACCCATAACCCTAACCCTAACCCTAACCCCTAACCCTAACCCTAACCCTACCTTAACCCTAACCCTAACACTTATGCTAACCCTAACCCAAACCCTAACCCTAACCCTAAACGTAACCCAAACCCTAATCCTAACCCTAACCCTAACCCTAATCCTAACCCTAACCCTAACCCTAACCATAACCCTAACCCTAACCCTAAACCCTAACCCTAACCCTAACCCTAATCCTAACCGTACCCGTAACCCTAACCCTAACCCTAAACATAACCATAACCCTTACCCTAACTCTAACCCAAACACTAACCGTAACCCTAACCCTAACCCAAACCCTAAACTTAACCCTAACACTAACCCTAACCCTAACCCCTAACCCTACCCCTAACACAACCCTAACCGTAACCCCAATCTTAACCATTACCCTAACCCTAACCCAAACCCTAACCCTAACACTAACCCTAACCCAAACCCTAACCCAAACCCTAACCCTAACCCTAACCATAACCCTAACCCTAACCCTAACGCAAACCCTAACCCTAACCCTAACCGTAACCCTAACCCTCACCCTAACTCTAACCCAAAATCTAACCCAAACCCTAACCCTAACACTAACCCTAACGCTAAGCCTAACCCTAACCCTAACCCTAACCTGAACCCTAACCCTAACCCTAACCTTAACCCTCACGCAAACCCTAACCAAACCCTAACCCTAACACTAACACTAACCCTAACCCTAACCCTAACAGTAACCCTAAACCTAAACCTAACCCTAACCCTAACCCTAAACCTAAAACCTAACCCTAACCCTAACCCTACCGCAAACCCTAACCCTAACCTAACCCTAACCCTAACCCTTACCCTAACCCTAACCCAAACCCTAACGCTAACCCTAACCCTAACCCTAACCCTAACCCCTAACCCTAACCCTAACCCTACCCTAACCCTAACCCTAACACTTATGCTAACCCTAACCCAAACCCTAACCATAACCCTAAACGTAACCCAAACCCTAATCCTAACCCTAACCCTAACCCTAATACTAACCCTAACCCTAACCCTAACCATAACCCTAACCCTAACCCTAAACCCTAACCCTAACCCTAACCATAACCGTACCCGTAACCCTAAACCTAACCATAACCATAACCATAACCATTACCCTAACTCTAACCCAAACCCTAACCGTAACCCTAACCCTAACCCAAACCCTAAACCTAACCTTAACCCTAACCCTAACCCCTAACCCTACCCCTGACCCAACCCTAACCGTAACCCCAACCTTAACCATTACCCTAACCCTAACCCAAACCCTAACCCTAACACTAACCCTAACCCAAACCATAACCCAAACCCTAACCCTAACCCTAACCCTAACGCTAAACCTAACCCCTAACGCTAACCCTAACCTAAACCCTAACCTAACCCTAACCCTAACCCTAACCTTAACGCAAACCCTAACCCTAACCCTAACCGTAACCCTAACAATAACCCTAACTCTAACCCAAAATCTAACCCAAACCCTAACCCTAACACTAACCCTAACGCTAAGCCTAACCCTAACCCTAACCCTAACCTGAACCCTAAACCTAACCCTAACCTTAACCCTCACGCAAACCCTA
>JAQJZF010000043.1:12500-32500 GCA_028537955.1 Microtus californicus
CCCTAACCCTAACTCTAACCCAAAATCTAACCCAAACCCTAACCCTAACACTAACCCTAACGCTAAGCCTAACCCTAACCCTAACCCTAACCTGAACCCTAACCCTAACCCTAACCTTAACCCTCACGCAAACCCTAACCAAACCCTAACCCTAACACTAACACTAACCCTAACCCTAACCCTAACAGTAACCCTAAACCTAAACCTAACCCTAACCCTAACCCTAAACCTAAAACCTAACCCTAACCCTAACCCTACCGCAAACCCTAACCCTAACCTAACCCTAACCCTAACCCTTACCCTAACCCTAACCCTAACCCAAACCCTAACGCTAACCCTAACCCTAACCCTAACCCTAACCCCTAACCCTAACCCTAACCCTACCCTAACCCTAACCCTAACACTTATGCTAACCCTAACCCAAACCCTAACCCTAACCCTAAACGTAACCCAAACCCTAATCCTAACCCTAACCCTAACCCTAATACTAACCCTAACCCTAACCCTAACCATAACCCTAACCCTAACCCTAAACCCTAACCCTAACCCTAACCATAACCGTACCCGTAACCCTAAACCTAACCATAACCATAACCATAACCATTACCCTAACTCTAACCCAAACCCTAACCGTAACCCTAACCCTAACCCAAACCCTAAACCTAACCCTAACCCTAACCCTAACCCCTAACCCTACCCCTAACCCAACCCTAACCGTAACCCCAACCTTAACCATTACCCTAACCCTAACCCAAACCCTAACCCTAACACTAACCCTAACCCAAACCATAACCCAAACCCTAACCCTAACCCTAACCCTAACGCTAAACCTAACCCCTAACGCTAACCCTAACCTAAACCCTAACCTAACCCTAACCCTAACCCTAACCTTAACGCAAACCCTAACCCTAACCCTAACCGTAACCCTAACAATAACCCTAACTCTAACCCAAAATCTAACCCAAACCCTAACCCTAACACTAACCCTAACGCTAAGCCTAACCCTAACCCTAACCCTAACCTGAACCCTAAACCTAACCCTAACCTTAACCCTCACGCAAACCCTAAACAAACCCTAACCCTAACACTAACACTAAGCCTAACCCTAACCCTAACAGTAACCCTAAACCTAAACCTAACCCTAACCCTAACCCTAACCTGAACCCTAACCCTAACCCTAACGCAAACCCTAACCCTAACCCTAACCCTAACCGTACCCGTAACCCTAAACCTAACCCTAACACTAACCCTAAACCTAACCCTAACCCTAAAACTAACCCTAATCTTAACCCTAACCCCTAACCCTGACCCTAACTCTACCCTATTCCTAACCCAAACCCTTACCATAACCCTTACCCTAACCCTAACCCAAACCCTAACCCTAACCCTAACCTGAACCCTAACCCTAACCCTAACGCAAACCCTAACCCTAACCCTAACACTAACCCTAAACCAAACCCTAACCCAAACTCTAACCCTAACCCTAACCCTAACGCTAACCCTAACCCCTAACGCTAACCCTAACCTAAAACCTAACCTAACCCTAACCCTAACCCTAACCCTAACCCTAACCCTAACCCTCTTGCAAACCCTAACCAAACCATAACCCTAACACTAACCATAACCCCAACACTAACCCTAACCCTAACCCGAACCCTAAACCTAACACTAATCCTAACCCTAACTCCTAACCCTGACCCTAACTCTACCCTATTCCTAACCCTAACCCTTACCATAACCCTTACCCTAACCCTAACCCAAACCCTAAGCCTAACCCTAACCCTAATCCTAACCCTAAACCAAACCCTAACCCTAACCCTAACCCTAACAGTAACCCTAAAACTAAACCTAACCCTAACCCTAACCGTAACCCCTAACCCTAACCCTAACCCTAACCCTACCCTAACCATAAACCTAACCCTAACCCTAACACTAACCTGAACCCTAACCCTAGCCCTAACGCAAACCCTAACCCTAACACTAACCCTAACCCTAACCCTAACAGTAACCCTAAACCTAAACCTAACCCTAACCCTAACCCTAAACCCTAACCTTAACCCTAACCCAAACCCTTACCCTAACCATAACCCTAACCCTAACCCTTACCCTAACCATAACCCTAACCCTAACCCTAACGCAAACCCTAACCCTAACCGTAACCCTAACCCTAACCCTAACTCTAACCCAAACCCTAACCGTAACCCTAACCCTAACCCAAACCCTAAACCTAACCCTAACCCTAACCCTAACCCCTAACCCAACCCTAACCCAACCCTAACCGTAACCCCAACCTTAACCATTACCCTAACCCTAACCCAAACCCTAACCCTAACACTAACCCTAACCCAAACCATAACCCAAACCCTAACCCTAACCCTTACCCTAACCCTAACCCAAACCCTAACCCAAACCCTAACCTGAACCCTAACCCTAAACCAAACCCTAACCCTAACCCTAACCCTAACACTAACGCTAACCGTAACCCCTAACCCTAACCCTACCCTAACCCTAACCCAAACCATAACCTGAACCCTAACCCTAAACCAAACCCTAACCCTAACCCTAACCCTAACACTAACGCTAACCGTAACCCCTAACCCTAACCCTACCCTAACCATAACCCTAACCCTAATCCTAACCCTAACCTGAACCCTAACCCTAACCCTAACGCAAACCCTAACCCTAACACTAACCCTAACCCTAACCCTAACCCTAACAGTAACCCTAAACCTAAACCTAACCCTAACCCTAACCCTAATCCCTAACCTTAACCCTAACCCAAACCCTTACCCTAACCATAACCCTAACCCTAACTCTACCCTATTCCTAACCCTAACCCTTACCATAACCCTTACCCTAACCCTAACCCAAACCCTAAACCTAACCTTAACCTGAAACCTAACCCTAACCCTAACGCAAACTTAACCCTATTCCTAACACTAATCCGAACACTAACCCTAACCCTAACAGTAACCCTAAACCTAACCCTAACCCTAACCCTACCGCAAACCCTAACCCTAACCTAACCCTAACCCTAACCCTTACCCTAACCCTAACCCTAACCCAAACCCTAACCCTAACCCTAACCCTAACCCAAACCCTAACCCTAACCCTAACCCTAACCCTAACAGTAACCCTAAACCTAAACCTAACCCTAACCCTAACCCTAAACCTAAAACCTAACCCTAACCCTAACCCTACCGCAAACCCTAACCCTAACCTAACCCTAACCCTAACCCTTACCCTAACCCTAACCCAAACCCTAACGCTAACCCTAACCCTAACCCTAACCCTAACCCCTAACCCTAACCCTAACCCTACCCTAACCCTAACCCTAACACTTATGCTAACCCTAACCCAAACCCTAACCCTAACCCTAAACGTAACCCAAACCCTAATCCTAACCCTAACCCTAACCCTAATACTAACCCTAACCCTAACCCTAACCATAACCCTAACCCTAACCCTAAACCCTAACCCTAACCCTAACCATATCCGTACCCGTAACCCTAAACCTAACCATAACCATAACCATAACCATTACCCTAACTCTAACCCAAACCCTAACCGTAACCCTAACCCTAACCCAAACCCTAAACCTAACCCTAACCCTAACCCTAACCCCTAACCCTACCCCTAACCAAACCCTAACCGTAACCCCAACCTTAACCATTACCCTAACCCTAACCCAAACCCTAACCCTAACACTAACCCTAACCCAAACCATAACCCAAACCCTAACCCTAACCCTAACCCTAACGCTAAACCTAACCCCTAACGCTAACCCTAACCTAAACCCTAACCTAACCCTAACCCTAACCCTAACCTTAACGCAAACCCTAACCCTAACCGTAACCCTAACAATAACCCTAACTCTAACCCAAAATCTAACCCAAACCCTAACCCTAACACTAACCCTAACGCTAAGCCTAACCCTAACCCTAACCCTAACCTGAACCCTAAACCTAACCCTAACCTTAACCCTCACGCAAACCCTAAACAAACCCTAACCCTAACACTAACACTAACCCTAACCCTAACCCTAACAGTAACCCTAAACCTAAACCTAACCCTAACCCTAACCCTAACCCTAACCTGAACCCTAACCCTAACCCTAACGCAAACCCTAACCCTAACCCTAACCCTAACCGTACCCGTAACCCTAAACCTAACCCTAACACTAACCCTAAACCTAACCCTAACCCTAAAACTAACCCTAATCCTAACCCTAACCCCTAACCCTGACCCTAACTCTACCCTATTCCTAACCCAAACCCTTACCATAACCCTTACCCTAACCCTAACCCAAACCCTAACCCTAACCCTAACCTGAACCCTAACCCTAACCCTAACGCAAACCCTAACCCTAACCCTAACACTAACCCTAACCCAAACCCTAACCCAAACCCTAACCCTAACCCTAACCCTATCGCTAACCCTAACCCCTAACGCTAACCCTAACATAAAACCTAACCTAACCCTAACCCTAACCCTAACCTGAACCCTAACCCTAACCCTAACCCTCACGCAAACCCTAACCAAACCATAACCCTAACACTAACCATAACCCCAACACTAACCCTAACCCTAACCCTAACCCTAAACCTAACACTAATCCTAACCCTAACTCCTAACCCTGACCCTAACTCTACCCTATTCCTAACCCTAACCCTTACCATAACCCTTACCCTAACCCTAACCCAAACCCTAACCCTAACCCTAACCCTAATCCTAACCCTAAACCAAACCCTAACCCTAACCCTAACCCTAACCCTAACAGTAACCCTAAAACTAAACCTAACCCTAACCCTAACCGTAACCCCTAACCCTAACCCTAACCCTACCCTAACCATAACCCTAACCCTAACCCTAACACTAACCTGAACCCTAACCCTAACCCTAACGCAAACCCTAACCCTAACACTAACCCTAACCCTAACCCTAACAGTAACCCTAAACCTAAACCTAACCCTAACCCTAACCCTAAACCCTAACCTTAACCCTAACCCAAACCCTTACCCTAACCATAACCCTAACCCTAACCCTTACCCTAACCATAACCCTAACCCTAACCCTAACGCAAACCCTAACCCTAACCGTAACCCTAACCCTAACCCTAACTCTAACCCAAAATCTAACCCAAACCCTAACCCTAACACTAACCCTAACGCTAAGCCTAACCCAACCCTAACCCTAACCTGAACCCTAACCCTAACCCTAACGCAAACCCTAACCCTAACCCTAACCCTAACACTAACCCTAACACTAACCCTAACCCTAACAGTAACCCTAAACCTAAACCTAACCCTAACCCTAACCCTAACCCTAACCCTAACCCTAAAACCTAACCCTAACCCTAACCCTAACCATAACCCTAACCCTAACACTAATCCTAACCCTAACACTAACCACTTTTCTAAATTCTAACAATACTTTGATAAATCCCAAACAACGCATCTTCTTTTCACCGAAACACATCTCTGTTTCTAACAAAAGCATTTCATGAAATTCGTACTCTTTCAAAAGAACGAGACTATCTTTCAAAGTAAAGCTTCTAAGGGGAAGAGGAACAATATTCTCAATTCTAACAATACTTTGATATATCCCAAACAACGAATCTTCTTTTCACAGAAACACGTCTGTGTTTCTCACAAAAGCATTTCATGAAATTCATACACTTTCATAAGACGAGATTATCTTTCAAAGTAAAGCTTCTAAGCGGAAGAGGAACACTGTTCTCAATTCTAACAATACTGTGAAACATCCCACACAACGAATCTTCTTTTCAATCACGTCTACGTTTCTTACAAAAGCATTTCATGAAATTCATACACTTTCAGATGAATGTGAATATCTCTCAAAGTAAAGCTTCTAAACAGAAGAGGAACACTGATCTCAATTCTAACAATACTTTGATACATCCCAAACAACGAATCTTCTTTTCAAAGAAACAAGTATGTGTTTTTTACAAAAGCATTTCATGAAATTCATACACTTTCAAAAGAACGAGATTATCTTTCAAAGTAAAGTTTCTTAGGGGAAGAGTAAAACTCTTCTAAATTCTTTTTTTTTAATCCTAACCCTAACCCTAACCATAAACCCTGACCCTAACCCTAACCCTAACCGTAACTGTAAAACTAACCCTAACCCTTACCCTAACCCTAACCCTAACCATAACCCTAACCCTAACCCTAAACCCTAACCCTAACCCTAACCCTAACCGTACCCGTAACCCTAACCCTAACCCTAACCCCTAACCCTAACCCTAACCCTACCTTAACCCTAACCCTAACACTTATGCTAACCCTAACCCAAACCCTAACCCTAACCCTAAACGTAACCCAAACCCTAATCCTAACCCTAACCCTAACCCTAATCCTAACCCTAACCCTAACCCTAACCATAACCCTAACCCTAACCCTAAACCCTAACCCTAACCCTAACCCTAATCCTAACCGTACCCGTAACCCTAACCCTAACCCTAAACATAACCATAACCCTTACCCTAACTCTAACCCAAACACTAACCGTAACCCTAACCCTAACCCAAACCCTAAACTTAACCCTAACACTAACCCTAACCCTAACCCCTAACCCTACCCCTAACACAACCCTAACCGTAACCCCAATCTTAACCATTACCCTAACCCTAACCCAAACCCTAACCCTAACACTAACCCTAACCCAAACCCTAACCCAAACCCTAACCCTAACCCTAACCATAACCCTAACCCTAACCCTAACGCAAACCCTAACCCTAACCCTAACCGTAACCCTAACCCTCACCCTAACTCTAACCCAAAATCTAACCCAAACCCTAACCCTAACACTAACCCTAACGCTAAGCCTAACCCTAACCCTAACCCTAACCTGAACCCTAACCCTAACCCTAACCTTAACCCTCACGCAAACCCTAACCAAACCCTAACCCTAACACTAACACTAACCCTAACCCTAACCCTAACAGTAACCCTAAACCTAAACCTAACCCTAACCCTAACCCTAAACCTAAAACCTAACCCTAACCCTAACCCTACCGCAAACCCTAACCCTAACCTAACCCTAACCCTAACCCTTACCCTAACCCTAACCCAAACCCTAACGCTAACCCTAACCCTAACCCTAACCCTAACCCCTAACCCTAACCCTAACCCTACCCTAACCCTAACCCTAACACTTATGCTAACCCTAACCCAAACCCTAACCATAACCCTAAACTTAACCCAAACCCTAATCCTAACCCTAACCCTAACCCTAATACTAACCCTAACCCTAACCCTAACCATAACCCTAACCATAACCCTAAACCCTAACCCTAACCCTAACCATAACCGTACCCGTAACCCTAAACCTAACCATAACCATAACCATAACCATTACCCTAACTCTAACCCAAACCCTAACCGTAACCCTAACCCTAACCCAAACCCTAAACCTAACCTTAACCCTAACCCTAACCCCTAACCCTACCCCTAACCCAACCCTAACCGTAACCCCAACCTTAACCATTACCCTAACCCTAACCCAAACCCTAACCCTAACACTAACCCTAACCCAAACCATAACCCAAACCCTAACCCTAACCCTAACCCTAACGCTAAACCTAACCCCTAACGCTAACCCTAACCTAAACCCTAACCTAACCCTAACCCTAACCCTAACCTTAACGCAAACCCTAACCCTAACCCTAACCGTAACCCTAACAATAACCCTAACTCTAACCCAAAATCTAACCCAAACCCTAACCCTAACACTAACCCTAACGCTAAGCCTAACCCTAACCCTAACCCTAACCTGAACCCTAAACCTAACCCTAACCTTAACCCTCACGCAAACCCTAAACAAACCCTAACCCTAACACTAACACTAAGCCTAACCCTAACCCTAACAGTAACCCTAAACCTAAACCTAACCCTAACCCTAACCCTAACCCTAACCTGAACCCTAACCCTAACCCTAACGCAAACCCTAACCCTAACCCTAACCCTAACCGTACCCGTAACCCTAAACCTAACCCTAACACTAACCCTAAACCTAACCCTAACCCTAAAACTAACCCTAATCCTAACCCTAACCCCTAACCCTGACCCTAACTCTACCCTATTCCTAACCCAAACCCTTACCATAACCCTTACCCTAACCCTAACCCAAACCCTAACCCTAACCCTAACCTGAACCCTAACCCTAACCCTAACGCAAACCCTAACCCTAACCCTAACACTAACCCTAAACCAAACCCTAACCCAAACTCTAACCCTAACCCTAACCCTAACGCTAACCCTAACCCCTAACGCTAACCCTAACCTAAAACCTAACCTAACCCTAAACCTAACCCTAACCCTAACCCTAACCCTCTTGCAAACCCTAACCAAACCATAACCCTAACACTAACCATAACCCCAACACTAACCCTAACCCTAACCCTAACCCTAAACCTAACACTAATCCTAACCCTAACTCCTAACCCTGACCCTAACTCTACCCTATTCCTAACCCTAACCCTTACCATAACCCTTACCCTAACCCTAACCCAAACCCTAAGCCTAACCCTAACCCTAATCCTAACCCTAAACCAAACCCTAACCCTAACCCTAACCCTAACAGTAACCCTAAAACTAAACCTAACCCTAACCTTAACCGTAACCCCTAACCCTAACCCTAACCCTAACCCTACCCTAACCATAAACCTAACCCTAACCCTAACACTAACCTGAACCCTAACCCTAACCCTAACGCAAACCCTAACCCTAACACTAACCCTAACCCTAACCCTAACAGTAACCCTAAACCTAAACCTAACCCTAACCCTAACCCTAAACCCTAACCTTAACCCTAACCCAAACCCTTACCCTAACCATAACCCTAACCCTAACCCTTACCCTAACCATAACCCTAACCCTAACCCTAACGCAAACCCTAACCCTAACCGTAACCCTAACCCTAACCCTAACTCTAACCCAAACCCTAACCGTAACCCTAACCCTAACCCAAACCCTAAACCTAACCCTAACCCTAACCCTAACCCCTAACCCAACCCTAACCCAACCCTAACCGTAACCCCAACCTTAACCATTACCCTAACCCTAACCCAAACCCTAACCCTAACACTAACCCTAACCCAAACCATAACCCAAACCCTAACCCTAACCCTTACCCTAACCCTAACCCAAACCCTAACCCAAACCCTAACCTGAACCCTAACCCTAAACCAAACCCTAACCCTAACCCTAACCCTAACACTAACGCTAACCGTAACCCCTAACCCTAACCCTACCCTAACCCTAACCCAAACCATAACCTGAACCCTAACCCTAAACCAAACCCTAACCCTAACCCTAACCCTAACACTAACGCTAACCGTAACCCCTAACCCTAACCCTACCCTAACCATAACCCTAACCCTAATCCTAACCCTAACCTGAACCCTAACCCTAACCCTAACGCAAACCCTAACACTAACACTAACCCTAACCCTAACCCTAACCCTAACAGTAACCCTAAACCTAAACCTAACCCTAACCCTAACCCTAATCCCTAACCTTAACCCTAACCCAAACCCTTACCCTAACCATAACCCTAACCCTAACTCTACCCTATTCCTAACCCTAACCCTTACCATAACCCTTACCCTAACCCTAACCCAAACCCTAACCCTAACCTTAACCTGAAACCTAACCCTAACCCTAACGCAAACTTAACCCTAACCCTAACACTAATCCGAACACTAACCCTAACCCTAACAGTAACCCTAAACCTAACCCTAACCCTAACCCTACCGCAAACCCTAACCCTAACCTAACCCTAACCCTAACCCTTACCCTAACCCTAACCCTAACCCTAACCCTAACCCTAACCCTAACCCTAACCCTAACCCTAACCCTAACCCTAACAGTAACCCTAAACCTAAACCTAACCCTAACCCTAACCCTAAACCTAAAACCTAACCCTAACCCTAACCCTACCGCAAACCCTAACCCTAACCTAACCCTAACCCTAACCCTTACCCTAACCCTAACCCAAACCCTAACGCTAACCCTAACCCTAACCCTAACCCTAACCCCTAACCCTAACCCTAACCCTACCCTAACCCTAACCCTAACACTTATGCTAACCCTAACCCAAACCCTAACCCTAACCCTAAACGTAACCCAAACCCTAATCCTAACCCTAACCCTAACCCTAATACTAACCCTAACCCTAACCCTAACCATAACCCTAACCCTAACCCTAAACCCTAACCCTAACCCTAACCATAACCGTACCCGTAACCCTAAACCTAACCATAACCATAACCATAACCATTACCCTAACTCTAACCCAAACCCTAACCGTAACCCTAACCCTAACCCAAACCCTAAACCTAACCCTAACCCTAACCCTAACCCCTAACCCTACCCCTAACCCAACCCTAACCGTAACCCCAACCTTAACCATTACCCTAACCCTAACCCAAACCCTAACCCTAACACTAACCCTAACCCAAACCATAACCCAAACCCTAACCCTAACCCTAACCCTAACGCTAAACCTAACCCCTAACGCTAACCCTAACCTAAACCCTAACCTAACCCTAACCCTAACCCTAACCTTAACGCAAACCCTAACCCTAACCCTAACCGTAACCCTAACAATAACCCTAACTCTAACCCAAAATCTAACCCAAACCCTAACCCTAACACTAACCCTAACGCTAAGCCTAACCCTAACCCTAACCCTAACCTGAACCCTAAACCTAACCCTAACCTTAACCCTCACGCAAACCCTAAACAAACCCTAACCCTAACACTAACACTAAGCCTAACCCTAACCCTAACAGTAACCCTAAACCTAAACCTAACCCTAACCCTAACCCTAACCCTAACCTGAACCCTAACCCTAACCCTAACGCAAACCCTAACCCTAACCCTAACCCTAACCGTACCCGTAACCCTAAACCTAACCCTAACACTAACCCTAAACCTAACACTAACCCTAAAACTAACCCTAATCCTAACCCTAACCCCTAACCCTGACCCTAACTCTACCCTATTCCTAACCCAAACACTTACCATAACCCTTACCCTAACCCTAACCCAAACCCTAACCCTAACCCTAACCTGAACCCTAACCCTAACCCTAACGCAAACCCTAACCCTAACCCTAACACTAACCCTAAACCAAACCCTAATCCAAACTCTAACCCTAACCCTAACCCTAACGCTAACCCTAACCCCTAACGCTAACCCTAACCTAAAACCTAACCTAACCCTAACCCTAACCCTAACCCTAACCCTAACCCTCTTGCAAACCCTAACCAAACCATAACCCTAACACTAACCATAACCCCAACACTAACCCTAACCCTAACCCTAACCCTAAACCTAACACTAATCCTAACCCTAACTCCTAACCCTGACCCTAACTCTACCCTATTCCTAACCCTAACCCTTACCATAACCCTTACCCTAACCCTAACCCAAACCCTAAGCCTAACCCTAACCCTAATCCTAACCCTAAACCAAACCCTAACCCTAACCCTAACCCTAACAGTAACCCTAAAACTAAACCTAACCCTAACCCTAACCGTAACCCCTAACCCTAACCCTAACCCTAACCCTACCCTAACCATAACCCTAACCCTAACCCTAACACTAACCTGAACCCTAACCCTAACCCTAACGCAAACCCTAACCCTAACACTAACCCTAACCCTAACCCTAACAGTAACCCTAAACCTAAACCTAACCCTAACCCTAACCATAAACCCTAACCTTAACCCTAACCCAAACCCTTACCCTAACCATAACCCTAACCCTAACCCTTACCCTAACCATAACCCTAACCCTAACCCTAACGCAAACCCTAACCCTAACCGTAACCCTAACCCTAACCCTAACTCTAACCCAAACCCTAACCGTAACCCTAACCCTAACCCAAACCCTAAACCTAACCCTAACCCTAACCCTAACCCCTAACCCAACCCTAACCCAACCCTAACCGTAACCCCAACCTTAACCATTACCCTAACCCTAACCCAAACCCTAACCCTAACACTAACCCTAACCCAAACCATAACCCAAACCCTAACCCTAACCCTTACCCTAACCCTAACCCAAACCCTAACCCAAACCCTAACCTGAACCCTAACCCTAAACCAAACCCTAACCCTAACCCTAACCCTAACACTAACGCTAACCGTAACCCCTAACCCTAACCCTACCCTAACCCTAACCCAAACCATAACCTGAACCCTAACCCTAAACCAAACCCTAACCCTAACCCTAACCCTAACACTAACGCTAACCGTAACCCCTAACCCTAACCCTACCCTAACCATAACCCTAACCCTAATCCTAACCCTAACCGGAACCCTAACCCTAACCCTAACGCAAACCCTAACCCTAACACTAACCCTAAACCTAACCCTAACCCTAACAGGAACCCTAAACCTAAACCTAACCCTAACCCTAACCCTAATCCCTAACCTTAACCCTAACCCAAACCCTTACCCTAACCATAACCCTAACCCTAACTCTACCCTATTCCTAACCCTAACCCTTACCATAACCCTTACCCTAACCCTAACCCAAACCCTAACCCTAACCTTAACCTGAAACCTAACCCTAACCCTAACGCAAACTTAACCCTAACCCTAACACTAATCCGAACACTAACCCTAACCCTAACAGTAACCCTAAACCTAACCCTAACCCTAACCCTACCGCAAACCCTAACCCTAACCTAACCCTAACCCTAACCCTTACCCTAAACCTAACCCAAACCCTAACGCTAATCCTAACCCTAACCCTAACCCTAACCCCTAATCCTAACCCTAACCCTACCCTAACCCTAACCCTAACACTTATGCTAACCCTAACCCAAACCCTAACCCTAACCCTAAACGTAACCCAAACCCTAATCCTAACCCTAACCCTAACCCTAATACTAACCCTAACCCTAACCCTAACCATAAACCTAACCCTAACCCTAAACCCTAACCCTAACCCTAACCATAACCGTACCCGTAACCCTAAACCTAACCATAACCATAACCATAACCATTACCCTAACTCTAACCCAAACCCTAACCGTAACCCTAACCCTAACCCAAACCCTAAACCTAACCCTAACCCTAACACTAACCCCTAACCCTACCCCTAACCAAACCCTAACCGTAACCCCAACCTTAACCATTACCCTAACCCTAACCCAAACCCTAACCCTAACACTAACCCTAACCCAAACCATAACCCAAACCCTAACCCTAACCCTAACCCTAACGCTAAACCTAACCCCTAACGCTAACCCTAAGCTAAACCCTAACCTAACCCTAACCCTAACCCTAACCTTAACGCAAACCCTAACCCTAACCCTAACCGTAACCCTAACAATAACCCTAACTCTAACCCAAAATCTAACCCAAACCCTAACCCTAACACTAACCCTAACGCTAAGCCTAACCCTAACCCTAACCCTAACCTGAACCCTAAACCTAACCCTAACCTTAACCCTCACGCAAACCCTAAACAAACCCTAACCCTAACACTAACACTAACCCTAACCCTAACCCTAACCCTAACAGTAACCCTAAACCTAAACCTAACCCTAACCATAACCCTAACCCTAACCTGAACCCTAACCCTAACCCTAACGCAAACCCTAACCCTAACCCTAACCCTAACCGTACCCGTAACCCTAAACCTAACCCTAACACTAACCCTAAACCTAACCCTAACCCTAAAACTAACCCTAATCCTAACCCTAACCCCTAACCCTGACCCTAACTCTACCCTATTCCTAACCCAAACCCTTACCATAACCCTTACCCTAACCCTAACCCAAACCCTAACCCTAACCCTAACCTGAACCCTAACCCTAACCCTAACGCAAACCCTAACCCTAACCCTAACACTAACCCTAACCCAAACCCTAACCCTAACCCTAACTCTAACCCAAACCCTAACCGTAACCCTAACCCTAACCCAAACCCTAAACCTAACCCTAACCCTAACCCTAACCCCTAACCCAACCCTAACCCAACCCTAACCGTAACCCCAACCTTAACCATTACCCTAACCCTAACCCAAACCCTAACCCTAACACTAACCCTAACCCAAACCATAACCCAAACCCTAACCCTAACCCTTACCCTAACCCTAACCCAAACCCTAACCCAAACCCTAACCTGAACCCTAACCCTAAACCAAACCCTAACCCTAACCCTAACCCTAACACTAACGCTAACCGTAACCCCTAACCCTAACCCTACCCTAACCCTAACCCAAACCATAACCTGAACCCTAACCCTAAACCAAACCCTAACCCTAACCCTAACCCTAACACTAACGCTAACCGTAACCCCTAACCCTAACCCTACCCTAACCATAACCCTAACCCTAATCCTAACCCTAACCTGAACCCTAACCCTAACCCTAACGCAAACCCTAACCCTAACACTAACCCTAACCCTAACCCTAACCCTAACAGTAACCCTAAACCTAAACCTAACCCTAACCCTAACCCTAATCCCTAACCTTAACCCTAACCCAAACCCTTACCCTAACCATAACCCTAACCCTAACTCTACCCTATTCCTAACCCTAACCCTTACCATAACCCTTACCCTAACCCTAACCCAAACCCTAACCCTAACCTTAACCTGAAACCTAACCCTAACCCTAACGCAAACTTAACCCTAACCCTAACACTAATCCGAACACTAACCCTAACCCTAACAGTAACCCTAAACCTAACCCTAACCCTAACCCTACCGCAAACCCTAACCCTAACCTAACCCTAACCCTAACCCTTACCCTAACCCTAACCCAAACCCTAACGCTAATCCTAACCCTAACCCTAACCCTAACCCCTAATCCTAACCCTAACCCTACCCTAACCCTAACCCTAACACTTATGCTAACCCTAACCCAAACCCTAACCCTAACCCTAAACGTAACCCAAACCCTAATCCTAACCCTAACCCTAACCCTAATACTAACCCTAACCCTAACCCTAACCATAAACCTAACCCTAACCCTAAACCCTAACCCTAACCCTAACCATAACCGTACCCGTAACCCTAAACCTAACCATAACCATAACCATAACCATTACCCTAACTCTAACCCAAACCCTAACCGTAACCCTAACCCTAACCCAAACCCTAAACCTAACCCTAACCCTAACACTAACCCCTAACCCTACCCCTAACCAAACCCTAACCGTAACCCCAACCTTAACCATTACCCTAACCCTAACCCAAACCCTAACCCTAACACTAACCCTAACCCAAACCATAACCCAAACCCTAACCCTAACCCTAACGCTAAACCTAACCCCTAACGCTAACCCTAACCTAAACCCTAACCTAACCCTAACCCTAACCCTAACCTTAACGCAAACCCTAACCCTAACCCTAACCGTAACCCTAACAATAACCCTAACTCTAACCCAAAATCTAACCCAAACCCTAACCCTAACACTAACCCTAACGCTAAGCCTAACCCTAACCCTAACCCTAACCTGAACCCTAAACCTAACCCTAACCTTAACCCTCACGCAAACCCTAAACAAACCCTAACCCTAACACTAACACTAACCCTAACCCTAACCCTAACCCTAACAGTAACCCTAAACCTAAACCTAACCCTAACCATAACCCTAACCCTAACCTGAACCCGAACCCTAACCCTAACGCAAACCCTAACCCTAACCCTAACCCTAACCGTACCCGTAACCCTAAACCTAACCCTAACACTAACCCTAAACCTAACCCTAACCCTAAAACTAACCCTAATCCTAACCCTAACCCCTAACCCTGACCCTAACTCTACCCTATTCCTAACCCAAACCCTTACCATAACCCTTACCCTAACCCTAACCCAAACCCTAACCCTAACCTGAACCCTAACCCTAACCCTAACGCAAACCCTAACCCTAACCCTAACACTAACCCTAACCCAAACCCTAACCCTAACCCAAACCCTAACCCAAACCCTAACCCTAACCCTACCCTAACGCTAACCCTAACCCCTAACGCTAACCCTAACCTAAAACCTAACCTAACCCTAACCCTAACCCTAACCTGAACCCTAACCCTAACCCTAACCCTCACGCAAACCCTAACCAAACCATAACCCTAACACTAACCATAACCCCAACACTAACCCTAACCCTAACCCTAACCCTAAACCTAACACTAATCCTAACCCTAACTCCTAACCCTGACCCTAACTCTACCCTATTCCTAACCCTAACCCTTACCATAACCCTTACCCTAACCCTAACCCAAACCCTAACCCTAACCCTAACCCTAATCCTAACCCTAAACCAAACCCTAACCCTAACCCTAACCCTAACCCTAACATTAACCCTAAAACTAAACCTAACCCTAACCCTAACCGTAACCCCTAACCCTAACCCTAACCCTAACCCTACCCTAACCATAACCCTAACCCTAACCCTAACACTAACCTGAACCCTAACCCTAACCCTAACGCAAACCCTAACCCTAACACTAACCCTAACCCTAACCCTAACAGTAACCCTAAACCTAAACCTAACCCTAACCCTAACCCTAAACCCTAACCTTAACCCTAACCCAAACCCTTACCCTAACCATAACCCTAACCCTAACCCTTACCCTAACCATAACCCTAACCCTAACCCTAACGCAAACCCTAACCCTAACCGTAACCCTAACCCTAACCCTAACTCTAACCCAAAATCTAACCCAAACCCTAACCCTAACACTAACCCTAACGCTAAGCCTAACCCAACCCTAACCCTAACCTGAACCCTAACCCTAACCCTAACGCAAACCCTAACCCTAACCCTAACCCTAACACTAACCCTAACACTAACCCTAACAGTAACCCTAAACCTAAACCTAACCCTAACCCTAACCCTAACCCTAACCCTAACCCTAAAACCTAACCCTAACCCTAACCCTAACCATAACCCTAACCCTAACACTAATCCTAACCCTAACACTAACCACTGTTCTAAATTCTAACAATACTTTGATAAATCCCAAACAACGCATCTTCTTTTCACCGAAACACATCTCTGTTTCTAACAAAAGCATTTCATGAAATTCGTACTCTTTTAAAAGAACGAGACTATCTTTCAAAGTAAAGATTCTAAGGGGAAGAGGAACAATATTCTCAATTCTAACAATACTTTGATATATCCCAAACAACGAATCTTCTTTTCACAGAAACACGTCTGTGTTTCTCACAAAAGCATTTCATGAAATTCATACACTTTCATAAGACGAGATTATCTTTCAAAGTAAAGCTTCTAAGCGGAAGAGGAACACTGTTCTCAATTCTAACAATACTGTGAAACATCCCACACAACGAATCTTCTTTTCAATCACGTCTACGTTTCTTACAAAAGCATTTCATGAAATTCATACACTTTCAGATGAATGTGAATATCTCTCAAAGTAAAGCTTCTAAACAGAAGAGGAACACTGATCTCAATTCTAACAATACTTTGATACATCCCAAACAACGAATCTTCTTTTCAAAGAAACAAGTATGTGTTTTTTACAAAAGCATTTCATGAAATTCATACACTTTCAAAAGAACGAGATTATCTTTCAAAGTAAAGTTTCTTAGGGGAAGAGTAAAACTCTTCTAAATTCTTTTTTTTTAATCCTAACCCTAACCCTAACCATAAACCCTGACCCAAACCCTAACCCTAACCGTAACCGTAACCATAACCCTAACCCTTACCCTAACCCAAACCCAAACCCTAACGCTAAACCTAACTCTATCCCTAACCCTAACCAATAACCCTAACCCTAACCCTACCCTAACCCTAACCCTAACACTTATGCTAAACCTAACCCAAACCCTAACCCTAACCCTAAACGTAACCCAAACCCTAATCCTAACCCTAACCCTAACCCTAATCCTAACCCTAACCCTAACCCTAACCATAACCCTAACCCTAACCCTAAACCCTAACCCTAACCCTAACCGTACCCGTAACCCTAACCCTAACCCTAACCCCTAACCCTAACCCTAACCCTACCTAAACCCTAACCCTAAAACTTATGCTAACCCTAACCCAAACCCTAACCCTAACCCTAAACGTAACCCAAACCCTAATCCTAACCCTAACCCTAACCCTAATCCTAACCCTAACCCTAACCCTAACCATAACCCTAACCCTAACCCTAACCCTAACCGTACCCGTAACCCTAACCCTAACCCTAACCATAACCATAACCCTTACCCTAACTCTAACCCAAACACTAACCGTAACCCTAACCCTAACCCAAACCCTAAACTTAACCCTAACACTAACCCTAACCCTAACCCCTAACCCTACCCCTAACACAACCCTAACCGTAACCCCAACCCTAACCATTACCCTAACCCTAACCCAAACACTAACCCTAACACTAACCCTAACCCAAACCCTAACCCAAACCCTAACCCTAACCCTAACCCTAACCATAACCCTAACCCTAACCCTAACGCAAACCCTAACCCTAACCCTAACCGTAACCCTAACCCTAACCCTAACTCTAACCCAAAATCTAACCCAAACCCTAACCCTAACACTAACCCTAACGCTAAGCCTAACCTTAACCCTAACCCTAACCTGAACCCTAACCCTAACCCTAACCTTAACCCTCACGCAAACCCTAACCAAACCCTAACCCTAACACTAACACTAACCCTAACCCTAACCCTAACAGTAACCCTAAACCTAACCCTAACCCTAACCCTAAACCTAAAACCTAACCCTAACCCTAACCCTACCGCAAACCCTAACCCTAACCTAACCCTAACCCTAACCCTTACCCTAACCCTAACCCAAACCCTAACGCTAACCCTAACCCTAACCCTAACCCTAACCCCTAACCCTAACCCTAACCCTACCCTAACCCTAACCCTAACACTAATGCTAACCCTAACCCAAACCCTTACCCTAACCCTAAACGTAACCCAAACCCTAATCCTAACCCTAACCCTAACCCTAATACTAACCCTAACCCTAACCCTAACCATAACCCTAACCCTAACCCTAAACCCTAACCCTAACCCTAACCATAACCGTACCCGTAACCCTAAACCTAACCCTAACCATAACCATAACCATTACCCTAACTCTAACCCAAACCCTAACCGTAACCCTAACCCTAACCCAAACCCTAAACCTAACCCTAACCCTAACCCTAACCCCTAACCCTACCCCTAACCCAACCCTAACCGTAACCCCAACCTTAACCATTACCCTAACCCTAACCCAAACCCTAACCCTAACACTAACCCTAACCCAAACCATAACCCAAACCCTAACCCTAACCCTAACCCTAACGCTAAACCTAACCCCTAACGCTAACCCTAACCTAAACCCTAACCTAACCCTAACCCTAACCCTAACCTTAACGCAAACCCTAACCCTAACCCTAACCGTAACCCTAACAATAACCCTAACTCTAACCCAAAATCTAACCCAAACCCTAACTCTAACACTAACCCTAACGCTAAGCCTAACCCTAACCCTAACCCTAATCTGAACCCTAAACCTAACCCTAACCTTAACCCTCACGCAATCCCTAAACAAACCCTAACCCTAACCCTAACCATAACCCTAACCCTAACACTAATCCTAACCCTAACACTAACCACTGTTCTAAATTCTAACAATACTTTGATAAATCCCAAACAACGCATCTTCTTTTCACCGAAACACATCTGTTTCTAACAAAAGCATTTCATGAAATTCGTACACTTTCAAAAGAACGAGACTATCTTTCAAAGTAAAGCTTCTAAGGGGAAGAGGAACAATATTCTCAATTCTGACAATACTTTGATATATCCCAAACAACGAATCTTCTTTTCACAGAAACACGTCTGTGTTTTTCACAAAAGCATTTCATGAAATTCATACACTTTCATAAGACGAGATTATCTTTCAAAGTAAAGCTTCTAAGCGGAAGAGGAACACTGTTCTCAATTCTAACAATACTGTGAAACATCCCACACAACGAATCTTCT
>JAQJZF010000043.1:37500-40000 GCA_028537955.1 Microtus californicus
CCTAACACTTATGCTAACCCTAACCCAAACCCTAACCCTAACCCTAAACGTAACCCAAACCCTAATCCTAACCCTAACCCTAACCCTAATACTAACCCTAACCCTAACCCTAACCATAACCCTAACCCTAACCCTAAACCCTAACCCTAACCCTAACCATAACCGTACCCGTAACCCTAAACCTAACCATAACCATAACCATAACCATTACCCTAACTCTAACCCAAACCCTAACCGTAACCCTAACCCTAACCCAAACCCTAAACCTAACCCTAACCCTAACCCTAACCCCTAACCCTACCCCTAACCCAACCCTAACCGTAACCCCAACCTTAACCATTACCCTAACCCTAACCCAAACCCTAACCCTAACACTAACCCTAACCCAAACCATAACCCAAACCCTAACCCTAACCCTAACCCTAACGCTAAACCTAACCCCTAACGCTAACCCTAACCTAAATCCTAACCTAACCCTAACCCTAACCCTAACCTTAACGCAAACCCTAACCCTAACCCTAACTGTAACCCTAACAATAACCCTAACTCTAACCCAAAATCTAACCCAAACCCTAACCCTAACACTAACCCTAACGCTAAGCCTAACCCTAACCCTAACCCTAACCTGAACCCTAAACCTAACCCTAACCTTAACCCTCACGCAAACCCTAAACAAACCCTAACCCTAACACTAACACTAACCCTAACCCTAACCCTAACAGTAACCCTAAACCTAAACCTAACCCTAACCCTAACCCTAACCCTAACCTGAACCCTAACCCTAACCCTAACGCAAACCCTAACCCTAACCCTAACCCTAACCGTACCCGTAACCCTAAACCTAACCCTAACACTAACCCTAAACCTAACCCTAACCCTAAAACTAACCCTAATCCTAACCCTAACCCCTAACCCTGACCCTAACTCTACCCTATTCCTAACCCAAACCCTTACCATAACCCTTACCCTAACCCTAACCCAAACCCTAACCCTAACCCTAACCTGAACCCTAACCCTAACCCTAACGCAAACCCTAACCCTAACCCTAACACTAACCCTAACCCAAACCCTAACCCAAACTCTAACCCTAACCCTAACCCTAACGCTAACCCTAACCCCTAACGCTAACCCTAACCTAAAACCTAACCTAACCCTAACCCTAACCCTAACCTGAACCCTAACCCTAACCCTAACCCTCTTGCAAACCCTAACCAAACCATAACCCTAACACTAACCATAATCCCAACACTAACCCTAACCCTAACCCTAACCCTAAACCTAACACTAATCCTAACCCTAACTCCTAACCCTGACCCTAACTCTACCCTATTCCTAACCCTAACCCTTACCATAACCCTTACCCTAACCCTAACCCAAACCCTAAGCCTAACCCTAACCCTAACCCTAATCCTAACCCTAAACCAAACCCTAACCCTAACCCTAACCCTAACCCTAACAGTAAACCTAAAACTAAACCTAACAATAACCCTAACCGTAACCCCTAACCCTAACCCTAACCCTACCCTAACCATAACCCTAACCCTAACCCTAACACTAACCTGAACCCTAACCCTAACCCTAACGCAAACACTAACCCTAACACTAACCCTAACCCTAACCCTAACAGTAACCCTAAACCTAAACCTAACCCTAACCCTAACCCTAAACCCTAACCTTAACCCTAACCCAAACCCTTACCCTAACCATAACCCTAACCCTAACCCTTACCCTAACCATAACCCTAACCCTAACCCTAACGCAAACCCTAACCCTAACCGTAACCCTAACCCTAACCCTAACTCTAACCCAAACCCTAACCGTAACCCTAACCCTAACCCAAACCCTAAACCTAACCCTAACCCTAACCCTAACCCCTAACCCAACCCTAACCAAACCCTAACCGTAACCCCAACCTTAACCATTACCCTAACCCTAACCCAAACCCTAACCCAAACCCTAACACTAACCCTAACCCTAACCCTAACCCTAACCCCTAACCCTAACCCTAACCCTACCCTAACCCTAACCCTAACACTTATGCTAACCCTAACCCAAACCCTAACCCTAAACGTAACCCAAACCCTAATCCTAACCCTAACCCTAACCCTAATACTAACCCTAACCCTAACCCTAACCATAACCCTAACCCTAACCCTAAACCCTAACCCTAACCCTAACCATAACCGTACCCGTAACCCTAAACCTAACCATAACCATAACCATAACCATTACCCTAACTCTAACCCAAACCCTAACCGTAACCCTAACCCTAACCCAAACCCTAAACCTAACCCTAACCCTAACCCTAACCCCTAACCCTACCCCTAACCGAACCCTAACCGTAACCCCAACCTTAACCATTACCCTAACCCTAACCCAAACCCTAACCCTAACACTAACCCTAACCCAAACCATAACCCAAACCCTAACCCTAACCCTAACCCTAACGCTAAACCTAACCCCTAACGCTAACCCTAACCTAAATCCTAACCTAACCCTA
>JAQJZF010000043.1:42500-50000 GCA_028537955.1 Microtus californicus
AATCCTAACCCAAACTCTAACCCTAACCCTAACCCTAACGCTAACCCTAACCCCTAACGCTAACCCTAACCTAAAACCTAACCTAACCCTAACCCTAACCCTAACCTGAACCCTAACCCTAACCCTAACCCTCTTGCAAACCCTAACCAAACCATAACCCTAACACTAACCATAACCCCAACACTAACCCTAACCCTAACCCTAACCCTAAACCTAACACTAATCCTAACCCTAACTCCTAACCCTGACCCTAACTCTACCCTATTCCTAACCCTAACCCTTACCATAACCCTTACCCTAACCCTAACCCAAACCCTAAGCCTAACCCTAACCCTAACCCTAATCCTAACCCTAAACCAAACCCTAACCCTAACCCTAACCCTAACCCTAACAGTAAACCTAAAACTAAACCTAACAATAACCCTAACCGTAACCCCTAACCCTAACCCTAACCCTACCCTAACCATAACCCTAACCCTAACCCTAACACTAACCTGAACCCTAACCCTAACCCTAACGCAAACCCTAACCCTAACACTAACCCTAACCCTAACCCTAACAGTAACCCTAAACCTAAACCTAACCCTAACCCTAACCCTAAACCCTAACCTTAACCCTAACCCAAACCCTTACCCTAACCATAACCCTAACCCTAACCCTTACCCTAACCATAACCCTAACCCTAACCCTAACGCAAACCCTAACCCTAACCGTAACCCTAACCCTAACCCTAACTCTAACCCAAACCCTAACCGTAACCCTAACCCTAACCCAAACCCTAAACCTAACCCTAACCCTAACCCTAACCCCTAACCCAACCCTAACCAAACCCTAACCGTAACCCCAACCTTAACCATTACCCTAACCCTAACCCAAACCCTAACCCAAACCCTAACACTAACCCTAACCCTAACCCTAACCCTAACCCCTAACCCTAACCCTAACCCTACCCTAACCCTAACCCTAACACTTATGCTAACCCTAACCCAAACCCTAACCCTAAACGTAACCCAAACCCTAATCCTAACCCTAACCCTAACCCTAATACTAACCCTAACCCTAACCCTAACCATAACCCTAACCCTAACCCTAAACCCTAACCCTAACCCTAACCATAACCGTACCCGTAACCCTAAACCTAACCATAACCATAACCATAACCATTACCCTAACTCTAACCCAAACCATAACCGTAACCCTAACCCTAACCCAAACCCTAAACCTAACCCTAACCCTAACCCTAACCCCTAACCCTACCCCTAACCCAACCCTAACCGTAACCCCAACCTTAACCATTACCCTAACCCTAACCCAAACCCTAACCCTAACACTAACCCTAACCCAAACCATAACCCAAACCCTAACCCTAACCCTAACCCTAACGCTAAACCTAACCCCTAACGCTAACCCTAACCTAAATCCTAACCTAACCCTAACCCTAACCCTAACCTTAACGCAAACCCTAACCCTAACCCTAACTGTAACCCTAACAATAACCCTAACTCTAACCCAAAATCTAACCCAAACCCTAACCCTAACACTAACCCTAACGCTAAGCCTAACCCTAACCCTAACCCTAACCTGAACCCTAAACCTAACCCTAACCTTAACCCTCACGCAAACCCTAAACAAACCCTAACCCTAACACTAACACTAACCCTAACCCTAACCCTAACAGTAACCCTAAACCTAAACCTAACCCTAACCCTAACCCTAACCCTAACCTGAACCCTAACCCTAACCCTAACGCAAACCCTAACCCTAACCCTAACCCTAACCGTACCCGTAACCCTAAACCTAACCCTAACACTAACCCTAAACCTAACCCTAACCCTAAAACTAACCCTAATCCTAACCCTAACCCCTAACCCTGACCCTAACCCTAACGCTAACCGTAACCGTAACCATAACCCTAACCCTTACCCTAACCCAAACCCAAACCCTAACGCTAACCCTAACCCTATCCCTAACCCTAACCAATAACCCTAACCCTAACCCTACCCTAACCCTAACCCTAACACTTATGCTAAACCTAACCCAAACCCTAACCCTAACCCTAAACGTAACCCAAACCCTAATCCTAACCCTAACCCTAACCCTAATCCTAACCCTAACCCTAACCCTAACCATAACCCTAACCCTAACCCTAAACCCTAACCCTAACCCTAACCGTACCCGTAACCCTAACCCTAACCCTAACCCCTAACCCTAACCCTACCTAAACCCTAACACTAAAACTTATGCTAACCCTAACCCAAACCCTAACCCTAACCCTAAACGTAACCCAAACCCTAATCCTAACCCTAACCCTAACCCTAATCCTAACCCTAACCCTAACCCTAACCATAACCCTAACCCTAACCCTAACCCTAACCGTACCCGTAACCCTAACCCTAACCCTAACCATAACCATAACCCTTACCCTAACTCTAACCCAAACACTAACCGTAACCCTAACCCTAACCCAAACCCTAAACTTAACCCTAACACTAACCCTAACCCTAACCCCTAACCCTACCCCTAACACAACCCTAACCGTAACCCCAACCCTAACCATTACCCTAACCCTAACCCAAACCCTAACCCTAACACTAACCCTAACCCAAACCCTAACCCAAACCCTAACCCTAACCCTAACCCTAACCATAACCCTAACCCTAACCCTAACGCAAACCCTAACCCTAACCCTAACCGTAACCCTAACCCTAACCCTAACTCTAACCCAAAATCTAACCCAAACCCTAACCCTAACACTAACCCTAACGCTAAGCCTAACCCTAACCCTAACCCTAACATGAACCCTAACCCTAACCCTAACCTTAACCCTCACGCAAACCCTAACCAAACCCTAACCCTAACACTAACACTAACCCTAACCCTAACCCTAACAGTAACCCTAAACCTAACCCTAACCCTAACCCTAAACCTAAAACCTAACCCTAACCCTAACCCTACCGCAAACCCTAACCCTAACCTAACCCTAACCCTAACCCTTACCCTAACCCTAACCCAAACCCTAACGCTAACCCTAACCCTAACCCTAACCCTAACCCCTAACCCTAACCCTAACCCTACCCTAACCCTAACCCTAACACTTATGCTAATCCTAACCCAAACCCTAACCCTAACCCTAAACGTAACCCAAACCCTAATCCTAACCCTAACCCTAACCCTAATACTAACCCTAACCCTAACCCTAACCATAACCCTAACCCTAACCCTAAACCCTAACCCTAACCCTAACCATAACCGTACCCGTAACCCTAAACCTAACCCTAACCATAACCATAACCATTACCCTAACTCTAACCCAAACCCTAACCGTAACCCTAACCCTAACCCAAACCCTAAACCTAACCCTAACCCTAACCCTAACCCCTAACCCTACCCCTAACCCAACCCTAACCGTAACCCCAACCTTAACCATTACCCTAACCCTAACCCAAACCCTAACCCTAACACTAACCCTAACCCAAACCATAACCCAAACCCTAACCCTAACCCTAACCCTAACGCTAAACCTAACCCCTAACGCTAACCCTAACCTAAACCCTAACCTAACCCTAACCCTAACCCTAACCTTAACGCAAACCCTAACCCTAACTCTAAACGTAACCCTAACAATAACCCTAACTCTAACCCAAAATCTAACCCAAACCCTAACTCTAACACTAACCCTAACGCTAAGCCTAACCCTTACCCTAACCCTAACCTGAACCCTAAACCTAACCCTAACCTTAACCCTCACGCAAACCCTAAACAAACCCTAACCCTAAGCCTAACCATAACCCTAACCCTAACACTAATCCTAACCCTAACACTAACCACTGTTCTAAATTCTAACAATACTTTGATAAATCCCAAACAACGCATCTTCTTTTCACCGAAACACATCTGTTTCTAACAAAAGCATTTCATGAAATTCGTACACTTTCAAAAGAACGAGACTATCTTTCAAAGTAAAGCTTCTAAGGGGAAGAGGAACAATATTCTCAATTCTGACAATACTTTGATATATCCCAAACAACGAATCTTCTTTTCACAGAAACACGTCTGTGTTTCTCACAAAAGCATTTCATGAAATTCATACACTTTCATAAGACGAGATTATCTTTCAAAGTAAAGCTTCTAAGCGGAAGAGGAACACTGTTCTCAATTCTAACAATACTGTGAAACATCCCACACAACGAATCTTCTTTTCAATCACGTCTACGTTTCTTACAAAAGCATTTCATGAAATTCATACACTTTCAGATGAATGTGAATATCTCTCAAAGTAAAGCTTCTAAACAGAAGAGGAACACTGATCTCAATTCTAACAATACTTTGATACATCCCAAACAAAGAATCTTCTTTTCAAAGAAACACGTCTGTGTTTCTTACAAAAGCATTTCATGAAATTCATACACTTTCAAAAGAACGAGATTATCTTTCAAAGTAAAGTTTTTTAGGGGAAGAGTAAAACTCTTCTAAATTCTTTTTTTTTAATCCTAACCCTAACCCTAACCATAAACCCTGACCCTAACCCTAACCCTAACCGTAACTGTAAAACTAACCCTAACCCTTACCCTAACCCTAACCCAAACCCTAACGCTAACCCTAACCCTAACCCTAACCCTAACACTTATGCTAACCCTAACCCAAACCCTAACCCTAACCCTAAACGTAACCCAAACCCTAATCCTAACCCTAACCCTAACCCTAATCCTAACCCTAACCCTAACCCTAACCATAACCCTAACCCTAACCCTAAACTCTAACCCTAACCTTAACCCTAACCGTACCCGTAACCCTAACCCTAACCCAAACCCTAACCCTAACACTAACACTAACCCTAACCCTAACCCTAACAGTAACCCTAAACCTAAACCTAACCCTAACCCTAACCCTAAACCTAAAACCTAACCCTAACCCTAACCCTACCGCAAAACCTAACCCTAACCTAACCCTAACCCTAACCCTTACCCTAACCCTAACCCAAACCCTAACGCTAACCCTAACCCTAACCCTAACCCTAACCCCTAACCCTAATCCTAACCCTACCCTAACCCTAACCCTAACACTTATGCTAACCCTAACCCAAACCCTAACCCTAACCCTAAACGTAACCCAAACCCTAATCCTAACCCTAACCCTAACCCTAATACTAACCCTAACCCTAACCCTAACCATAACCCTAACCCTAACCCTAAACCCTAACCCTAACCCTAACCATAACCGTACCCGTAACCCTAAACCTAACCATAACCATAACCATAACCATTACCCTAACTCTAACCCAAACCCTAACCGTAACCCTAACCCTAACCCAAACCCTAAACCTAACCCTAACCCTAACCCTAACCCCTAACCCTACCCCTAACCCAACCCTAACCGTAACCCCAACCTTAACCATTACCCTAACCCTAACCCAAACCCTAACCCTAACACTAACCCTAACCCAAACCATAACCCAAACCCTAACCCTAACCCTAACCCTAACGCTAAACCTAACCCCTAACGCTAACCCTAACCTAAATCCTAACCTAACCCTAACCCTAACCCTAACCTTAACGCAAACCCTAACCCTAACCCTAACTGTAACCCTAACAATAACCCTAACTCTAACCCAAAATCTAACCCAAACCCTAACCCTAACACTAACCCTAACGCTAAGCCTAACCCTAACCCTAACCCTAACCTGAACCCTAAACCTAACCCTAACCTTAACCCTCACGCAAACCCTAAACAAACCCTAACCCTAACACTAACACTAACCCTAACCCTAACCCTAACAGTAACCCTAAACCTAAACCTAACCCTAACCCTAACCCTAACCCTAACCTGAACCCTAACCCTAACCCTAACGCAAACCCTAACCCTAACCCTACACCCTAACCATACCCGTAACCCTAAACCTAACCCTAACACTAACCCTAAACCTAACCCTAACCCTAAAACTAACCCTACTCCTAACCCTAACCCCTAACCCTGACCCTAACTCTACCCTATTCCTAACCCAAACCCTTACCATAACCCTTACCCTAACCCTAACCCAAACCCTAACCCTAACCCTAACCTGAACCCTAACCCTAACCCTAACGCAAACCCTAACCCTAACCCTAACACTAACCCTAACCCAAACCCTAACCCAAACTCTAACCCTAACCCTAACCCTAACGCTAACCCTAACCCCTAACGCTAACCCTAACCTAAAACCTAACCTAACCCTAACCCTAACCCTAACCTGAACCCTAACCCTAACCCTAACCCTTTTGCAAACCCTAACCAAACCATAACCCTAACACTAACCATAACCCCAACACTAACCCTAACCCTAACCCTAACCCTAAACCTAACACTAATCCTAACCCTAACTCCTAACCCTGACCCTAACTCTACCCTATTCCTAACCCTAACCCTTAACATAACCCTTACCCTAACCCTAACCCAAACCCTAAGCCTAACCCTAACCCTAACCCTAATCCTAACCCTAAACCAAACCCTAACCCTAACCCTAACCCTAACAGTAAACCTAAAACTAAACCTAACCCTAACCCTAACCGTAACCCCTAACCCTAACCCTAACCCTACCCTAACCATAACCCTAACCCTAACCCTAACACTAACCTGAACCCTAACCCTAACCCTAACGCAAACCCTAACCCTAACACTAACCCTAACCCTAACCCTAACAGTAACCCTAAACCTAAACCTAACCCTAACCCTAACCCTAAACCCTAACCTTAACCCTAACCCAAACCCTTACCCTAACCATAACCCTAACCCTAACCCTTACCCTAACCATAACCCTAACCCTAACCCTAACGCAAACCCTAACCCTAACCGTAACCCTAACCCTAACCCTAACTCTAACCCAAACCCTAACCGTAACCCTAACCCTAACCCAAACCCTAAACCTAACCCTAACCCTAACCCTAACCCCTAACCCAACCCTAACCAAACCCTAACCGTAACCCCAACCTTAACCATTACCCTAACCCTAACCCAAACCCTAACCCAAACCCTAACTCTAACCCTAACCCTAACCCTAACCCTAACCCCTAACCCTAACCCTAACCCTACCCTAACCCTAACCCTAACACTTATGCTAACCCTAACCCAAACCCTAACCCTAAACGTAACCCAAACCCTAATCCTAACCCTAACCCTAACCCTAATACTAACCCTAAACCTAACCCTAACCATAACCCTAACCCTAACCCTAAACCCTAACCCTAACCCTAACCATAACCGTACCCGTAACCCTAAACCTAACCATAACCATAACCATAACCATTACCCTAACTCTAACCCAAACCCTAACCGTAACCCTAACCCTAACCCAAACCCTAAACCTAACCCTAACCCTAACCCTAACCCCTAACCCTACCCCTAACCCAACCCTAACCGTAACCCCAACCTTAACCATTACCCTAACCCTAACCCAAACCCTAACCCTAACACTAACCCTAACCCAAACCATAACCCAAACCCTAACCCTAACCCTAACCCTAACGC
>JAQJZF010000043.1:52500-55000 GCA_028537955.1 Microtus californicus
AACCCTAACCCTAACCCCTAACCCTACCCCTAACCAAACCCTAACCGTAACCCCAACCTTAACCATTACCCTAACCCTAACCCAAACCCTAACCCTAACACTAACCCTAACCCAAACCATAACCCAAACCCTAACCCTAACCCTAACCCTAACGCTAAACCTAACCCCTAACGCTAACCCTAACCTAAACCCTAACCTAACCCTAACCCTAACCCTAACCTTAACGAAAACCCTAACCCTAACCCTAACCGTAACCCTAACAA
Organism: Microtus californicus; assembly: GCA_028537955.1. Taxonomy (NCBI): domain Eukaryota; kingdom Metazoa; phylum Chordata; class Mammalia; order Rodentia; family Cricetidae; genus Microtus; species Microtus californicus. The sequence continues at coordinate 52,764 of JAQJZF010000043.1, forward strand.
TAACCCTAACTCTAACCCAAAATCTAACCCAAACCCTAACCCTAACACTAACCCTAACCCTAACCCTAACCCTAACCTGAACCCTAACCCTAACCCTAACGCAAACCCTAACCCTAACCCTAACCCTAACCGTACCCGTAACCCTAAACCTAACCCTAACACTAACCCTAAACCTAACCCTAACCCTAAAACTAACCCTAATCCTAACCCTAACCCCTAACCCTGACCCTAACTCTACCCTATTCCTAACCCAAACCCTTACCATAACCCTTACCCTAACCCTAACCCAAACCCTAACGCTAACCCTAACCCTAACGCAAACCCTAACCCTAACCGTAACCCTAACCCTAACCCTAACTCTAACCCAAAATCTAACCCAAACCCTAACCCTAACACTAACCCTAACGCTAAGCCTAACCCAACCCTAACCCTAACCTGAACCCTAACCCTAACCCTAACGCAAACCCTAACCCTAACCCTAACCCTAACACTAACCCTAACACTAACCCTAACCCTAACAGTAACCCTAAACCTAAACCTAACCCTAACCCTAACCCTAACCCTAACCCTAAAACCTAACCCTAACCCTAACCCTAACCCTAACCATAACCCTAACCCTAACACTAATCCTAACCCTAACACTAACCACTGTTCTAAATTCTAACAATACTTTGATAAATCCCAAACAACGCATCTTCTTTTCACCGATACACATCTCTGTTTCTAACAAAAGCATTTCATGAAATTCGTACACTTTCAAAAGAACGAGACTATCTTTCAAAGTAAAGCTTCTAAGGGGAAGAGGAACAATATTCTCAATTCTAACAATACTTTTATATATCCCAAACAACGAATCTTCTTTTCACAGAAACACGTCTGTGTTTCTCACAAAAGCATTTCATGAAATTCATACACTTTCATAAGACGAGATTATCTTTCAAAGTAAAGCTTCTAAGCGGAAGAGGAACACTGTTCTCAATTCTAACAATACTGTGAAACATCCCACACAACGAATCTTCTTTTCAATCACGTCTACGTTTCTTACAAAAGCATTTCATGAAATTCATACACTTTCAGATGAATGTGAATATCTCTCAAAGTAAAGCTTCTAAACAGAAGAGGAACACTGATCTCAATTCTAACAATACTTTGATACATCCCAAACAACGAATCTTCTTTTCAAAGAAACACGTCTGTGTTTCTTACAAAAGCATTTCATGAAATTCATACACTTTCAAAAGAACGAGATTATCTTTCAAAGTAAAGTTTCTTAGGGGAAGAGTAAAACTCTTCTAAATTCTTTTTTTTTAATCCTAACCCTAACCCTAACCATAAACCCTGACCCTAACCCTAACCCTAACCGTAACTGTAAAACTAACCCTAACCCTTACCCTAACACTAACCCAAACCCTAACGCTAACCCTAACCCTATCCCTAACCCTAACCCCTAACCCTAACCCTAACCCTACCCTAACCCTAACCCTAACACTTATGCTAAACCTAACCCAAACCCTAACCCTAACCCTAAACGTAACCCAAACCCTAATCCTAACCCTAACCCTAACCATAACCCTAACACTAACCCTAAACCCTAACCCTAACCCTAACCCTAACCCTAACCCTAACCGTACCCGTAACCCTAACCCTAACCCTAACCCCTAACCCTAACCCTACCTTAACCCTAACCCTAACACTTATGCTAACCCTAACCCAAACCCTAACCCTAACCCTAAACGTAACCCAAACCCTAATCCTAACCCTAACCTTAACCCTAATCCTAACCCTAACCCTAACCCTAACCATAACCCTAACCCTAACCCTAAACCCTAACCCTAACCCTAACCCTAACCCTAACCGTACCCGTAACCCTAACCCTTACCCTAACCATAACCATAACCCTTACCCTAACCCTAACCCAAACACTAACCGTAACCCTAACCCTAACCCAAACCCTAAACTTAACCCTAACCCTAACCCTAACCCTAACCCCTAACCCTAGCCCTAACCCAACCCTAACCGTAACCCCAACCTTAACCATTACCCTAACCCTAACCCAAACCCTAACCCTAACACTAACCCTAACCCAAACCCTAACCCAAACCCTAACCCTAACCCTAACCCTAACCATAACCCTAACCCTAACCCTAACGCAAACCCTAACCCTAACCCTAACCGTAACCCTAACCCTAACCCTAACTCTAACCCAAAATCTAACCCAAACCCTAACCCTAACACTA
>JAQJZF010000043.1:60000-67500 GCA_028537955.1 Microtus californicus
AACCTAACCCTAACCCTAACCCTAAAACCTAACCCTAACCCTAACCCTAACCATAACCCTAACCCTAACACTAATCCTAACCCTAACACTAACCACTGTTCTAAATTCTAACAATACTTTGATAAATCCCAAACAACGCATCTTCTTTTCACCGAAACACATCTCTGTTTCTAACAAAAGCATTTCATGAAATTCGTACACTTTCAAAAGAACGAGACTATCTTTCAAAGTAAAGCTTCTAAGGGGAAGAGGAACAATATTCTCAATTCTGACAATACTTTGATATATCCCAAACAACGAATCTTCTTTTCACAGAAACACGTCTGTGTTTCTCACAAAAGCATTTCATGAAATTCATACACTTTCATAAGACGAGATTATATTTCAAAGTAAAGCTTCTAAGCGGAAGAGGAACACTGTTCTCAATTCTAACAATACTGTGAAACATCCCACACAACGAATCTTCTTTTCAATCACGTCTACGTTTCTTACAAAAGCATTTCATGAAATTCATACACTTTCAGATGAATGTGAATATCTCTCAAAGTAAAGCTTCTAAACAGAAGAGGAACACTGATCTCAATTCTAACAATACTTTGATACATCCCAAACAACGAATCTTCTTTTCAAAGAAACACGTCTGTGTTTCTTACAAAAGCATTTCATGAAATTCATACACTTTCAAAAGAACGAGATTATCTTTCAAAGTAAAGTTTCTTAGGGGAAGAGTAAAACTCTTCTAAATTCTTTTTTTTTAATCCTAACCCTAACCCTAACCATAAACCCTGACCCTAACCCTAACCCTAACCGTAACTGTAAAACTAAACGTAACCCTTACCCTAACCCTAACCCAAACCCTAACGCTAACCCTAACCCTAACCCTAACCCTAACCCTAACCCCTAACCCTAACCCTAACCCTACCCTAACCCTAACCCTAACACTTATGCTAACCCTAACCCAAACCCTAACCCTAACCCTAAACGTAACCCAAACCCTAATCCTAACCCTAACCCTAAACCTAATCCTAACCCTAACCCTAACCCTAACCATAACCCTAACCCTAACCCTAAACTCTAACCCTAACCTTAACCCTAACCGTACCCGTAACCCTAAACCTAACCCTAACCATAACCATAACCCTTACCCTAACTCTAACCCAAACCCTAACCGTAACCCTAACCCTAACCCAAACCCTAAACCTAACCCTAACACTAACCCTAACCCTAACCCCTTTCCCTACCCCTAACCCAACCCTAACCGTAACCCCAACCTTAACCATTACCCTAACCCTAACCCAAACCCTAACCCTAACCCTAACCCTAAACGTAACCCAAACCCTAATCCTAAACCTAACCCTAAACCTAATCCTAACCCTAACCCTAACCCTAACCATAACCCTAACCCTAACCCTAAACTCTAACCCTAACCTTAACCCTAACCGTACCCGTAACCCTAAACCTAACCCTAACCATAACCATAACCCTTACCCTAACTCTAACCCAAACCCTAACCGTAACCCTAACCCTAACCCAAACCCTAAACCTAACCCTAACACTAACCCTAACCCTAACCCCTTTCCCTACCCCTAACCCAACCCTAACCGTAACCCCAACCTTAACCATTACCCTAACCCTAACCCAAACCCTAACCCTAACACTAACCCTAACCCAAACCCTAACCCAAACCCTAACCCTAACCCTAACCCTAACCATAACCCTAACCCTAACCCTAACGCAAACCCTAACCCTAACCCTAACCGTAACCCTAACCCTAACCCTAACTCTAACCCAAAATCTAACCCAAACCCTAACCCTAACACTAACCCTAACGCTAAGCCTAACCCTAACCCTAACCCTAACCTGAACCCTAAACCTAACCCTAACCTTAACCCTCACGCAAACCCTAAACAAACCCTAACCCTAACACTAACACTAACCCTAACCCTAACAGTAACCCTAAACCTAAACCTAACCCTAACCCTAACCCTAACCCTAACCTGAACCCTAACCCTAACCCTAACGCAAACCCTAACCCTAACCCTAACTCTAACCGTACCCGTAACCCTAAACCTAACCCTAACACTAACCCTAAACCTAACCCTAACCCTAAAACTAACCCTAATCCTAACCCTAACCCCTAACCCTGACCCTAACTCTACCCTATTCCTAACCCAAACCCTTACCATAACCCTTACCCTAACCCTAACCCAAACCCTAACCCTAACCCTAACCTGAACCCTAACCCTAACCCTAACGCAAACCCTAACCCTAACCCTAACCCAAACCCCAACCCAAACCCTAACCCTAACCCTAACGCTAACCCTAACCCCTAACGCTAACCCTAACCTAAAACCTAACCTAACCCTAACCCTAACCCTAACCTGAACCCTAACCCTAACCCTAACCCTCACGCAAACCCTAACCAAACCATAACCCTAACACTAACCATAACCCCAACACTAACCCTAACCCTAACCCTAAACCTAACACTAATCCTAACACTAACTCCTAACCCTGACCCTAACTCTACCCTATTCCTAACCCTAACCCTTACCATAACCCTTACCCTAACCCTAACCCAAACCCTAACCCTAACCCTAACCCTAAACCTAACCCTAAACCAAACCCTAACCCTAACCCTAACCCTAACCCTAACAGTAACCCTAAAACTAAACCTAACCCTAACCCTAACCGTAACCCCTAACCCTAACCCTAACCCTAACGCTACCCTAACCATAACCCTAACCCTAACCCTAAGACTAACCTGAACCCTAACCCTAACCCTAACGCAAACCCTAACCCTAACCCTAACAGTAACCCTAAACCTAAACCTAACCCTAACCCTAACCCTAAACCCTAACCTTAACCCTAACCCAAACCCTTACCCTAACCATAACCCTAACCCTATCCCTTACCCTAACCATAACCCTAACCCTAACCCTAACGCAAACCCTAACACTAACCGTAACCCTAACCCTAACCCTAACTCTAACCCAAAATCTAACCCAAACCCTAACCCTAACACTAACCCTAACGCTAAGCCTAACCCAACCCTAACCCTAACCTGAACCCTAACCCTAACCCTAACGCAAACCCTAACCCTAACCCTAACCCTAACACTAACCCTAACACTAACCCTAACCCTAACAGTAACCCTAAACCTAAACCTAACCCTAACCCTAACCCTAACCCTAAAACCTAACCCTAACCCTAACCCTAACCATAACCCTAACCCTAACACTAATCCTAACCCTAACACTAACCACTGTTCTAAATTCTAACAATACTTTGATAAATCCCAAACAACGCATCTTCTTTTCACCGAAACACATCTCTGTTTCTAACAAAAGCATTTCATGAAATTCGTACACTTTCAAAAGAACGAGACTATCTTTCAAAGTAAAGCTTCTAAGGGGAAGAGGAACAATATTCTCAATTCTGACAATACTTTGATATATCCCAAACAACGAATCTTCTTTTCACAGAAACACGTCTGTGTTTCTCACAAAAGCATTTCATGAAATTCATACACTTTCATAAGACGAGATTATCTTTCAAAGTAAAGCTTCTAAGCGGAAGAGGAACACTGTTCTCAATTCTAACAATACTGTGAAACATCCCACACAACGAATCTTCTTTTCAATCACGTCTACGTTTCTTACAAAAGCATTTCATGAAATTCATACACTTTCAGATGAATGTGAATATCTCTCAAAGTAAAGCTTCTAAACAGAAGAGGAACACTGATCTCAATTCTAACAATACTTTGATACATCCCAAACAACGAATCTTCTTTTCAAAGAAACACGTCTGTGTTTCTTACAAAAGCATTTCATGAAATTCATACACTTTCAAAAGAACGATATTATCTTTCAAAGTAAAGTTTCTTAGGGGAAGAGTAAAACTCTTCGAAATTCTTTTTTTTTAATCCTAACCCTAACCCTAACCATAAACCCTGACCCTAACCCTAACCCTAACCGTAACTGTAAAACTAACCCTAACCCTTACCCTAACCCTAACCCAAACCCTAACGCTAACCCTAACCCTATCCCTAACCCTAACCCCTAACCCTAACCCTAACCCTACCCTAACCCTAACCCTAACACTTATGCTAAACCTAACCCAAACCCTAACCCTAACCCTAAACGTAACCCAAACCCTAATCCTAACCCTAACCCTAACCCTAATCCTAACCCTAACCCTAACCCTAACCATAACCCTAACCCTAACCCTAAACCCTAACCCTAACCCTAACCCTAACCGTACCCGTAACCCTAACCCTAACCCTAACCCCTAACCCTAACCCTAACCCTACCTTAACCCTAACCCTAACACTTATGCTAACCCTAACCCAAACCCTAACCCTAACCCTAAACGTAACCCAAACCCTAATCCTAACCCTAACCCTAACCCTAATCCTAACCCTAACCCTAACCCTAACCCTAACCATAACCCTAACCCTAACCCTAAACCCTAACCCTAACCCTAACCCTAACCCTAACCGTACCCGTAACCCTAACCCTAACCCTAACCATAACCATAACCCTTACCCTAACTCTAACCCAAACACTAACCGTAACCCTAACCCTAACCCAAACCCTAAACTTAACCCTAACCCTAACCCTAACCCTAACCCCTAACCCTACCCTTAACCCAACCCTAACCGTAACCCCAACCTTAACCATTACCCTAACTCTAACCCAAACCCTAACCCTAACACTAACCCTAACCCAAACCCTAACCCAAACCCTAACCCTAACCCTAACCATAACCCTAACCCTAACCCTAACGCAAACCCTAACCCTAACCCTAACCGTAACCCTAACCCTAACCCTAACTCTAACCCAAAATCTAACCCAAACCCTAACCCTAACACTAACCCTAACGCTAAGCCTAACCCTAACCCTAACCTGAACCCTAACCCTAACCCTAACCTTAACCCTCACGCAAACCCTAACCAAACCCTAACCCTAACCCTAACACTAACCCTAACCCTAACCCTAACAGTAACCCTAAACCTAAACCTAACCCTAACCCTAACCCTAAACCTAAAACCTAACCCTAACCCTAACCCTACCGCAAACCCTAACCCTAACCTAACCCTAACCCTAACCCTTACCCTAACCCTAACCCAAACCCTAACGCTAACCCTAACCCTAACCCTAACCCCTAACCCTAACCCTAACCCTACCCTAACCCTAACCCTAACACTTATGCTAACCCTAACCCAAACCCTAACCCTAACCCTAAACGTAACCCAAACCCTAATCCTAACCCTAACCCTAACCCTAATCCTAACCCTAACCCTAACCCTAACCATAACCCTAACCCTAACCCTAAACCCTAACCCTAACCCTAACCATAACCGTACCCGTAACCCTAAACCTAACCCTAACCATAACCATAACCATTACCCTAACTCTAACCCAAACCCTAACCGTAACCCTAACCCTAACACAAACCCTAAACCTAACCCTAACCCTAACCCTAACCCCTAACCCTACCCCTAACCCAACCCTAACCGTAACCCCAACCTTAACCATTACCCTAACCCTAACCCAAACCTTAACCCTAACACTAACCCTAACCCAAACCATAACCCAAACCCTAACCCTAACCCTTACCCTAACCCTAACACAAACCCTAACCCAAACCCTAACCTGAACCCTAACCCTAAACCAAACCCTAACCCTAACCCTAACCCTAACACTAACGCTAACCGTAACCCCTAACCCTAACACTACCCTAACCCTAACCCAAACCCTAACCCAAACCCTAACCTGAACCCTAACCCTAAACCAAACCCTAACCCTAACCCTAACCATAACACTAACGCTAACCGTAACCCCTAACCGTAACCCTACCCTAACCATAACCCTAACCCTAATCCTAACCCTAACCTGAACCCTAACCCTAACACTAACCCTAACCCTAACAGTAACCCTAAACCTAAACCTAAACCTAACCCTAACCCTAACCCTAACCCTAACCCTAACCTTAACCCTAACCCTAAAACCTAACCCTAACCCTAACCCTAACCATAACCCTAACCCTAACACTAATCCTAACCCTAACACTAACCACTGTTCTAAATTCTAACAATACTTTGAAAAATCCCAAACAACGCATCTTCTTTTCACCGAAACACATCTCTGTTTCTAACAAAAGCATTTCATGAAATTCGTACTCTTTCAAAAGAACGAGACTATCTTTCAAAGTAAAACTTCTAAGGGGAAGAGGAACAATATTCTCAATTCTAACAATACTTTGATATATCCCAAACAACGAATCTTCTTTTCACAGAAACACGTCTGTGTTTCTCACAAAAGCATTTCATGAAATTCATACACTTTCATAAGACGAGATTATCTTTCAAAGTAAAGCTTCTAAGCGGAAGAGGAACACTGTTCTCAATTCTAACAATACTGTGAAACATCCCACACAACGAATCTTCTTTTCAATCACGTCTACGTTTCTTACAAAAGCATTTCATGAAATTCATACACTTTCAGATGAATGTAAATATCTCTCAAAGTAAAGCTTCTAAACAGAAGAGGAACACTGATCTCAATTCTAACAATACTTTGATACATCCCAAACAACGAATCTTCTTTTCAAAGAAACAAGTATGTGTTTTTTACAAAAGCATTTCATGAAATTCATACACTTTCAAAAGAACGAGATTATCTTTCAAAGTAAAGTTTCTTAGGGGAAGAGTAAAACTCTTCTAAATTCTTTTTTTTTAATCCTAACCCTAACCCTAACCATAAACCCTGACCCTAACCCTAACCCTAACCGTAACTGTAAAACTAACCCTAACCCTTAACCTAACCCTAACCCAAACCCTAACGCTAACCCTAACCCTATCCCTAACCCTAACCCCTAACCCTAACCCTAACCCTACCCTAACCCTAACCCTAACACTTATGCTAAACCTAACCCAAACCCTAACCCTAACCCTAAACGTAACCCAAACCCTAATCCTAACCCTAACCCTAACCCTAATCCTAACCCTAACCCTAACCCAAACCCTTACCCTAACCATAACCCTAACCCTAACCCTTACCCTAACCATAACCCTAACCCTAACCCTAACGCAAACCCTAACCCTAAACGTAACCCTAACCCTAACCCTAACTCTAACCCAAAATCTAACCCAAACCCTAACCCTAACACTAACCCTAACGCTAAGCCTAACCCAACCCTAACCCTAACCTGAACCCTAACCCTAACCCTAACGCAAACCCTAACCCTAACCCTAACCCTAACACTAACCCTAACACTAACCCTAACCCTAACAGTAACGCTAAACCTAAACCTAACCCTAACCCTATCCCTAACCCTAACCCTAACCCTAAAACCTAACCCTAACCCTAACCCTAACCATAACCCTAACCCTAACACTAATCCTAACCCTAACACTAACCACTGTTCTAAATTCTAACAATACTTTGATAAATCCCAAACAACGCATCTTCTTTTCACCGAAACACATCTCTG
>JAQJZF010000043.1:77500-95000 GCA_028537955.1 Microtus californicus
CCTAACCGTACCCGTAACCCTAACCCTAACACTAACCATAACCATAACCCTTACCCTAACTCTAACCCAAACACTAACCGTAACCCTAACCCTAACCCAAACCCTAAACTTAACCCTAACCCTAACCCTAACCCTAACCCCTAACCCTACCCCTAACCCGACCCTAACCGTAACCCCAACCTTAACCATTACCCTAACCCTAACCCAAACCCTAACCCTAACACTAACCCTAACCCAAACCCTAACCCAAACCCTAACCCTAACCCTAACCCTAACCATAACCCTATCCCTAACCCTAACGCAAACCCTAACCCTAACCCTAACCGTAACCCTAACCCTAACCCTAACTCTAACCCAAAATCTAACCCAAACCCTAACCCTAACACTAACCCTAACGCTAAGCCTAACCCTAACCCTAACCCTAACCTGAACCCTAACCCTAACCCTAACCTTAACCCTCACGCAAACCCTAACCAAACCCTAACCCTAACACTAACACTAACCCTAACCCTAACAGTAACCCTAAACCTAAACCTAACCCTAACCCTAACCCTAAACCTAAAACCTAACCCTAACCCTAACCCTACCGCAAACCCTAACCCTAACCTAACCCTAACCCTAACCCTTACCCTAACCCTAACCCAAACCCTAACGCTAACCCTAACCCTAACCCTAACCCTAACCCCTAACCCTAACCCTAACCCTACCCTAACCCTAACCCTAACACTTATGCTAACCCTAACCCAAACCCTAACCCTAACCCTAAACGTAACCCAAACCCTAATCCTAACCCTAACCCTAACCCTAATCCTAACCCTAACCCTAACCCTAACCATAACCCTAACCCTAACCCTAAACCCTAACCCTAACCCTAACCATAACCGTAACCGTAACCCTAAACCTAACCCTAACCATAACCATAACCATTACCCTAACTCTAACCCAAACCCTAACCGTAACCCTAACCCTAACCCAAACCCTAAACCTAACCCTAACCCTAACCCTAACCCCTAACCCTACCCCTAACCCAACCCTAACCGTAACCCCAACCTTAACCATTACCCTAACCCTAACCCAAACCCTAACCCTAACACTAACCCTAACCCAAACCATAACCCAAACCCTAACCCTAACCCTAACGCTAAACCTAACCCCTAACGCTAACCCTAACCTAAACCCTAACCTAACCCTAACCCTAACCCTAACCTGAACCCTAACCCTAACCCTAACCCTCACGCAAACCCTAACCAAACCCTAACCCTAACACTAACCATTACCCCAACACTAACCCTAACCCTAACCCTAAACCTAACCCTAATCCTAACCCTAACTCCTAACCCTGACCCTAACTCTACCCTATTCCTAACCCTAACCCTTACCATAACCCTTACCCTAACCCTAACACAAGCCCTAACCCTAACCCTAACCCTAATCCTAACCCTAAACCAAACCCTAACCCTAACACTAACCCTAACCCTAACCCTAACAGTAACCCTAAACCTAAACCTAACCCTAACCCTAACCCTAATCCCTAACCTTAACCCTAACCCAAACCCTTACCCTAACCATAACCCTAACCCTAACTCTACCCTATTCCTAACCCTAACCCTTACCATAACCCTTACCCTAACCCTAACCCAAACCCTAACCCTAACCTTAACCTGAACCCTAACCCTAACCCTAACGCAAACTTAACCCTAACCTAATCCTAACACTAACCCTAACCCTAACAGTAACCCTAAACCTAAACCTAACCCTAACCCTAACCCTAACCCTAACCTTAACCCTAACCCTAAAACCTAACCCTAACCCTAACCCTAACCATAACCCTAACCCTAACACTAATCCTAACCCTAACACTAACCACTGTTCTAAATTCTAACAATACTTTGATAAATCCCAAACAACGCATCTTCTTTTCACCGAAACACATCTCTGTTTCTATCAAAAGCATTTCATGAAATTCGTACTCTTTCAAAAGAACGAGACTATCTTTCAAAGTAAAGCTTCTAAGGGGAAGAGGAACAATATTCTCAATTCTAACAATACTTTGATATATCCCAAACAACGAATCTTCTTTTCACAGAAACACGTCTGTGTTTCTCACAAAAGCATTTCATGAAATTCATACACTTTCATAAGACGAGATTATCTTTCAAAGTAAAGCTTCTAAGCGGAAGAGGAACACTGTTCTCAATTCTAACAATACTGTGAAACATCCCACACAACGAATCTTCTTTTCAATCACGTCTACGTTTCTTACAAAAGCATTTCATGAAATTCATACACTTTCAGATGAATGTGAATATCTCTCAAAGTAAAGCTTCTAAACAGAAGAGGAACACTGATCTCAATTCTAACAATACTTTGATACATCCCAAACAACGAATCTTCTTTTCAAAGAAACAAGTATGTGTTTTTTACAAAAGCATTTCATGAAATTCATACACTTTCAAAAGAACGAGATTATCTTTCAAAGTAAAGTTTCTTAGGGGAAGAGTAAAACTCTTCTAAATTCTTTTTTTTTAATCCTAACCCTAACCCTAAGCATAAACCCTGACCCTAACACTAACCCTAAACGTAACTGTAAAACTAACCCTAACCCTTACCCTAACCCTAACCCAAACCATAACGCTAACCCTAACCCTAACCCTAACCCTAACCCTACCCTAACCCTAACCCTAAATGTAACCCAAACCCTAATCCTAACCCTAACCCTAACCCTAATCCTAACCCTAACCCTAACCCTAACCATAACCCTAACCCTAACCCTAAACCGTAACCCTAACCCTAACCCTAACCGTACCCGTAACCCTAAACCTAACCCTAACCATAACCATAACCCTTACCCTAACTCTAACCCAAACCGTAACCGTAACCCTAAGCCTAACCCAAACCCTAACCCTAACCCTAACCCTAACCCTAACCCCTAACCCTACCCCAAACCCAACCCTAACCGTAACCCCAACCTTAACCATTACCCTAACCCTAACCCAAAACCTAAACCTAACACTAACCCTAACCCAAACCCTAACCCAAAACCTAACCCTAAACCTAACCCTAACGCTAACCCTAACCCCTAACGCTAACCCTAACCTAAACCCTAACCTAACCCTAACTCTAACCCTAACCTGAACCCTAACCCTAACCCTAACCCTCACGCAAACCCTAACCAAACCCTAACCATAACACTAACCATAACCCCAACACTAACCCTAACCCTAACCCTAAACCTAACCCTAATCCTAACCCTAACTCCTAACCCTGACCCTAACTCTTTCCTATTCCTAACCTTAACCCTTACCATAACCCTTACCCTAACCCTAACACAAACCCTAACCCTAACCCTAACCCTAACCCTAACACTAACGCTAACCGTAACCCCTAAACCTAACCCTAACCCTAACCCTAACCATAACCCTAACCCTAACCCTAAACCCTAACCCTAACCCTAACCCTAACCCTAACCGTACCCGTAACCCTAAACCTAACCCTAACCATAACCATAACCATAACACTTACCCTAACTCTAACCCAAACCTTAACCGTAACCCTAACCCTAACCCAAACCCTAAACCTAACCCTAACCCTAACCCTAATCCTAACCCCTAACCCTACCCCTAACCCAACCCTAACCGTAACCCCAAACTTAACCATTACCCTAACCCTAACCCAAACCCTAACCCTAACACTAACCCTAACCCAAACCCTAACCCAAACCCTAACCCTAACCCTAACGCTAACCCTAACCCCTAACGCTAACCCTAACCTAAACCCTAACCTAACCCTAACCCTAACCCTAACCTGAACCCTAACCATAACCCTCACGCAAACTCTAACCAAACCCTAACCCTAACACTAACCATAACCCCAACACTAACCCTAACCCTAACCCTAAACCTAACTCTAATCCTAACCCTAACTCCTAACCCTGACCCTAACTCTACCCTATTCCTAACCCTAACCCTTACCATAACCCTTACCCTAACCATAACAGAAACCCTAACCCTAACCCTAACCCTAATCCTAACCCTAAACCAAACCCTAACCGTAACCCTAACACTAACGCTAACCGTAACCCCTAACCCTAACCCTAACCCTACCCTAACCATAACCCTAACCCTAACCCTTACCCTAACCATAACCCTAACCCTAACCCTAACTGTAACCCTAACCCTAACCCTAACTCTAACCCAAAATCTAACCCAAACCCTAACCCTAACGCTAAGCCTAACCCTAACCCTAACCCGAACCTGAACACTAACCCTAACCCTAACCTTAACCCTCACGCAAACCCTAACCAAACCCTAACCTTAACACTAACACTAACCCTAACACTAACCCTAAACCTAACACTAACCCTAAACCTAACTCTAATCCTAATCCTAACCCCTAACCTGACCCTAACTCTATCCTATTCCTAACCCTAACCCTTACCATAACCCTTACCCTAACCCTAACCCAAACCCTAACCCTAACCCTAACCTGAACCCTAACCCTAACCCTAACGCAAACCCTAACCCTAACCCTAACACTAACACTAACCCTAACCTAAACCCTAACCTAACCCTAACCCTAACCCTAACCTGAAGCCTAACCCTAACCCTAACCCTCACGCAAACCCTAACCAAACCCTAACACTAACCATAACCCCAACACTAAACCTAACCCTAACCCTAACCCTAAACCTAATCCTAATCCTAACCCTAACTCCTAACCCTGACCCTAACTCTACCCTATTCCTAACCCTAACCCTTACCATAAACCTTACCCTAACCCTAACCCAAACCCTAACCCTAACCCTAATCCTAACCCTAAACCAAACCCTAAACCTAACCCTAACCCTAACACTAACGCTAACCGTAACCCCTAACCCTAACCCTAACCCTAATCCTAACCCTAACCCTAACCCTAACCCTAACCGTACCCGTAACCCTAAACCTAACCCTAACCATAACCATAACACTTACCCTAACTCTAACCCAAACCCTAACCGTAACCCTAACCCTTACCCAAACACTAAACCTAACCCTAACCCTAACCCTAATCCTAACCCTAACCCCTAACCCTACCCCAAACCCAACCCTAACCGTAACCCAAACCTTAACCATTACCCTAACCCTAACCCAAACCCTAACCCTAACACTAACCCTAACCCAAACCCTAACCCAAACCCTAACCCTAACCCTAACCCTAACGCTAACCCTAACCCCTAACGCTAACCCTAACCTAAACCCTAACCTAACCCTAACCCTAACCTGAACCCTCACCATAACCCTCACGCAAACACTAACCAAACACTAACCCTAACACTAACCATAACCCCAACACTAACCCTAACCCTAACCCTAACCTGAAGCCTAACCCTAACCCTAACCCTAACCCTAACCCTAACCCTTACCATAACCCTTACCCTAACCCTAACACAAATCCTAACCCTAACCATAACCCTAACCCTAATCCTTACCCAAACCATAACCCCAACCCTAACCCTAATGCAAACCCTAACCCTAACTGTAACCCTAACCCTAACCCTAACTCTAACCCAAAATCTAACCCAAACCCTAACCTAACACTAACCCTAACGCTAAGCCTAACCCTAACCCTAACCCTAACCTGAACCCTAACCCTATCCCTAACCTTAACCCTCACGCATACCCTAACCAAACCCTAACCCTAACACTAACACTAACCCTAACACTAACCCTAAACCTAACCCTAACCCTAAACCTAACCCTAATCCTAACCCTAACCCCTAACCCTGACCATAACTCTATCCTATTCCTAACCCTAACCCTTACCATTACCCAAACCCTAACCCTAACCCTAACCTGAACCCTAACCCTAACCCTAACGCATACCCTAACCCTAACCCTAACAGTAACCCTAACCCTAACCATAACCCTAACCCTACACTAACCCTAACCCTAACACTTATGCTAACCCTAACCCAAACCCTAAACCTAACCCTAACCCTAACCCTAACCCTAACCCCTAACCCTACCCCTAACCCAACCCTAACCGTAACCCCAACCTTAACCATTACCCTAACCCTATCCCAAACCCTAACCCTAACACTAACCCTAACCCAAACCCTAATCCAAACCCTAACCCTAACCCTAATCCTAACGCTAACCCTAACCCCTAACGCTAACCCAAACCTAAACCCTAACCTAACCCTAACCCTAATCCTAACCTGAACCCTAACCCTAACCCTAACCCTCACGCAAACCCTAACCAAACCCTAACCCTAACACTAACCATAACCCCAACACTGACCCTAACCCTAACCCTAACCCTAAACCTAACCCTAATCCTAACCCTAACTCCTAACCCTGACCCTAACTCTACCCTATTCCTAACCCTAACCCTTACCATAACCCTTACCCTAACCCTAACCCAAACCCTAACCCTAACCCTAATCCTAACCCTAAACCAAACCCTAACCCTAACCCTAACCCTACCCTAACCATAACCCTAACCCTAACCCTCACCCTAACCTGAACCCTAACCCTAACCCGAACGCAAACCCTAACCCTAACCCTAACACTAACCCTAACCCTAACCCTTACCCTAACCATAACCCTAACCCTAACCCTAACGCAAACCCTAACCCTAACCCTAACCGTAACCCTAACCCTACCCTAACTTTAACCCAAAATCTAACCCAAACCCTAACCCTAACACTAACCCTAACGCTAAGCCTAACCCTAACCCTAACCTGAACCCTAACCCTACCCCTAACCTTAACCCTCACGCAAACCCTAACCAAACCCTAACCCTAACACTAACACTAACCGTAACACTAACCCTAAACCTAACCCTAACCCTAAACCTAACCCTAATCCTAACCCTAAACCCTAACCCTGACCCTAACCTGAACCCTAACCCTAACCCTAACGCAAACCCTAACCCTAACCCTAACACTAATCCTAACACTAACCCTAACCCTAACAGTAACCCTAAACTTAAACCTAACCCTAACCCTAACCCTAACCCTAAAACCTAACCCTAACCCTAACCCTAACCATAACCCTAACCCTAACACTAATCCTAACCCTAACACTAACCACTGTTGTAAATTCTAACAATACTTTGATAAATCCCAAACAACGCATCTTCTTTTCACCGAAACACATCTCTGTTTCTAACAAAAGCATTTCATGAAATTCGTACACTTTCAAAAGAACGAGACTATCTTTCAAAGTAAAGCTTCTAAGGGGAAGAGGAACAATATTCTCAATTCTAACAATACTTTGATATATCCCAAACAACGAATCTTCTTTTCACAGAAACACGTCTGTGTTTCTCACAAAAGCATTTCATGAAATTCATACACTTTCATAAGACGAGATTATCTTTCAAAGTACAGCTTCTAAGCGGAAGAGGAACACTGTTCTCAATTCTAACAATACTGTGAAACATCCCACACAACGAATCTTCTTTTCAATCACGTCTACGTTTCTTACAAAAGCATTTCATGAAATTCATACACTTTCAGATGAATGTGAATATCTCTCAAAGTAAAGCTTCTAAACAGAAGAGGAACACTGATCTCAATTCTAACAATACTTTGATACATCCCAAACAACGAATCTTCTTTTCAAAGAAACACGTCTGTGTTTCTTACAAAAGCATTTCATGAAATTCATACACTTTCAAAAGAACGAGATTATCTTTCAAAGTAAAGTTTCTTAGGGGAAGAGTAAAACTCTTCTAAATTCTTTTTTTTAAATCCTAACCCTAACCCTAACCATAAACCCTGACCCTAACCCTAACCCTAACCGTAACTGTAAAACTAACCCTAACCCTTACCCTAACCCTAACCCAAACCCTAACGCTAACCCTAACCCTAACCCTAACCCTAACCCCTAACCCTAACCCTAACCCTACCCTAACCCTAACACTAACACTTATGCTAACCCTAACCCAAACCCTAACCCTAACCTAAACGTAACCCAAACCCTAATCCTAACCCTAACCCTAACCCTAATCCTAACGCTAACCCTAACCCTAACCCTAACCATAACCCTAACCCTAACCCTAAACCCTAACCCTAACCCTAACCCTAACCGTACCCGTAACCCTAACCCTAACCCTAACCATAACCATAACCCTTACCCTAACTCTAACCCAAACACTAACCGTAACCCTAACCCTAACCCAAACCCTAAACCTAACCCTAACACTAACCCTAACCCTAACCCCTAACCCTACCCCTAACCCAACCCTAACCGTAACCCCAACCTTAACCATTACCCTAACCCTAACCCAAACCCTAAACCTAACACTAACCCTCACGCAAACCCTAACCAAACCCTAACCCTAACACTAACCATAACCCCAACACTAACCCTAACCCTAACCCTAACCCTAAACCTAACCCTAATCCTAACCCTTACTCCTAACCCTGACCCTAACTCTACCCTATTCCTAACCCTAACCCTTACCATAACCCTTACCCTAACCCTAACCCAAACCTTAACCCTAGCCCTAAAACTAATCCTAACCCTAAACCAAACCCTAACCCCTAACCCTAACCCTAACCCTACCCTAACCATAACCCTAACCCTAACCCTAACCCTAACCTGAACCCTAACATTAACCCTAGCGCAAACCCTAACCCTAACCCTAACACTAACCCTAACCCTAACCCTAACCCTAACAGTAACCCTAAACCTAAACCTAACCCTAACCCTAACCCTAATCCCTAACCTTAACCCTAACCCAAACCCTTACCCTAACCATAACCCTAACACTAACCCTTACCCTAACCGTAACCCTAACCCTAACCCTAACTCTAACCCAAAATCTAACCCAAACCCTAACCCTAACACTAACCCTAACGCTAAGCCTAACACTAACCCTAACCGTAACCTGAACCTTAACCCTAACCTTAACCCTCACGCAAACCCTAACCAAACCCTAACCCTAACACTAACACTAAGCCTAACACTAACCCTAAACCTAACCCTAACCCTAAACCTAACCCTAATCCTAACCCTAACCCCTAACCCCTAACCCTGACCCTAACTCTACCCTATTCCTAACCCTAACACATATCATAACCCTTACCCTAACCCTAACCCAAAACCTAACCCTAACCCTAACCCTAACCCTAACGCTAACCCTAACCCCTAACGCTAACCCTAACCTAAACCCTAACCTAACCCTAACCCTAACCTGAACCCTCACCATAACCCTCACGCAAACACTAACCAAACACTAACCCTAACACTAACCATAACCCCAACACTAACCCTAACCCTAACCCTAACCTGAAGCCTAACCCTAACCCTAACCCTAACCCTAACCCTAACCCTTACCATAACCCTTACCCTAACCCTAACACAAATCCTAACCCTAACCATAACCCTAATCCTAACCCTAAACCAAACCCTAACCCTAACCCTAACCCTAACACTAACGCTAACCGTAACCCCTAACCCTAACCCTAACCCTAACCCTACCCTAACCATAACCCTAACCCTAATCCTTACCCAAACCATAACCCCAACCCTAACCCTAATGCAAACCCTAACCCTAACTGTAACCCTAACCCTAACCCTAACTCTAACCCAAAATCTAACCCAAACCCTAACCTAACACTAACCCTAACGCTAAGCCTAACCCTAACCCTAACCCTAACCTGAACCCTAACCCTATCCCTAACCTTAACCCTCACGCATACCTTAACCAAACCCTAATCCTAATACTAACACTAACCCTAACACTAACCCTAAACCTAACCCTAACCCTAAACCTAACCCTAATCCTAACCCTAACCCCTAACCCTGACCATAACTCTATCCTATTCCTAACCCTAACCCTTACCATTACCCAAACCCTAACCCTAACCCTAACCTGAAACCTAACCCTAACCCTAACGCATACCCTAACCCTAACCCTAACAGTAACCCTAACCCTAACCATAACCCTAACCCTACACTAACCCTAACCCTAACACTTATGCTAACCCTAACCCAAACCCTAAACCTAACCCTAACCCTAACCCTAACCCTAACCCTAACCCCTAACCCTACCCCTAACCCAACCCTAACCGTAACCCCAACCTTAACCATTACCCTAACCCTAACCCAAACCCTAACCCTAACACTAACCCTAACCCAAACCCTAATCCAAACCCTAACCCTAACCCTAATCCTAACGCTAACCCTAACCCCTAACGCTAACCCAAACCTAAACCCTAACCTAACCCTAACCCTAATCCTAACCTGAACCCTAACCCTAACCCTAACCCTCACGCAAACCCTAACCAAACCCTAACCCTAACACTAACCATAACCCCAACACTGACCCTAACCCTAACCCTAACCCTAAACCTAACCCTAATCCTAACCCTAACTCCTAACCCTGACCCTAACTCTACCCTATTCCTAACCCTAACCCTTACCATAACCCTTACCCTAACCCTAACCCAAACCCTAACCCTAACCCTAATCCTAACCCTAAACCAAACCCTAACCCTAACCCTACCCTAACCATAACCCTAACCCTAACCCTCACCCTAACCTGAACCCTAACCCTAACCCGAACGCAAACCCTAACCCTAACCCTAACACTAACCCTAACCCTAACCCTTACCCTAACCATAACCCTAACCCTAACCCTAACGCAAACCCTAACCCTAACCCTAACCGTAACCCTAACCCTACCCTAACTTTAACCCAAAATCTAACCCAAACCCTAACCCTAACACTAACCCTAACGCTAAGCCTAACCCTAACCCTAACCTGAACCCTAACCCTACCCCTAACCTTAACCCTCACGCAAACCCTAACCAAACCCTAACCCTAACACTAACACTAACCGTAACACTAACCCTAAACCTAATCCTAACCCTAAACCTAACCCTAATCCTAACCCTAAACCCTAACCCTGACCCTAACCTGAACCCTAACCCTAACCCTAACGCAAACCCTAACCCTAACCCTAACACTAATCCTAACACTAACCCTAACCCTAACAGTAACCCTAAACTTAAACCTAACCCTAACCCTAACCCTAACCCTAAAACCTAACCCTAACCCTAACCCTAACCATAACCCTAACCCTAACACTAATCCTAACCCTAACACTAACCACTGTTGTAAATTCTAACAATACTTTGATAAATCCCAAACAACGCATCTTCTTTTCACCGAAACACATCTCTGTTTCTAACAAAAGCATTTCATGAAATTCGTACACTTTCAAAAGAACGAGACTATCTTTCAAAGTAAAGCTTCTAAGGGGAAGAGGAACAATATTCTCAATTCTAACAATACTTTGATATATCCCAAACAACGAATCTTCTTTTCACAGAAACACGTCTGTGTTTCTCACAAAAGCATTTCATGAAATTCATACACTTTCATAAGACGAGATTATCTTTCAAAGTACAGCTTCTAAGCGGAAGAGGAACACTGTTCTCAATTCTAACAATACTGTGAAACATCCCACACAACGAATCTTCTTTTCAATCACGTCTACGTTTCTTACAAAAGCATTTCATGAAATTCATACACTTTCAGATGAATGTGAATATCTCTCAAAGTAAAGCTTCTAAACAGAAGAGGAACACTGATCTCAATTCTAACAATACTTTGATACATCCCAAACAACGAATCTTCTTTTC
Organism: Microtus californicus; assembly: GCA_028537955.1. Lineage (NCBI taxonomy): Eukaryota > Metazoa > Chordata > Mammalia > Rodentia > Cricetidae > Microtus > Microtus californicus. The sequence continues at coordinate 89,139 of JAQJZF010000043.1, forward strand.
AAAGAAACACGTCTGTGTTTCTTACAAAAGCATTTCATGAAATTCATACACTTTCAAAAGAACGAGATTATCTTTCAAAGTAAAGTTTCTTAGGGGAAGAGTAAAACTCTTCTAAATTCTTTTTTTTAAATCCTAACCCTAACCCTAACCATAAACCCTGACCCTAACCCTAACCCTAACCGTAACTGTAAAACTAACCCTAACCCTTACCCTAACCCTAACCCAAACCCTAACGCTAACCCTAACCCTAACCCTAACCCTAACCCCTAACCCTAACCCTAACCCTACCCTAACCCTAACACTAACACTTATGCTAACCCTAACCCAAACCCTAACCCTAACCTAAACGTAACCCAAACCCTAATCCTAACCCTAACCCTAACCCTAATCCTAACGCTAACCCTAACCCTAACCCTAACCATAACCCTAACCCTAACCCTAAACCCTAACCCTAACCCTAACCCTAACCGTACCCGTAACCCTAACCCTAACCCTAACCATAACCATAACCCTTACCCTAACTCTAACCCAAACACTAACCGTAACCCTAACCCTAACCCAAACCCTAAACCTAACCCTAACACTAACCCTAACCCTAACCCCTAACCCTACCCCTAACCCAACCCTAACCGTAACCCCAACCTTAACCATTACCCTAACCCTAACCCAAACCCTAAACCTAACACTAACCCTCACGCAAACCCTAACCAAACCCTAACCCTAACACTAACCATAACCCCAACACTAACCCTAACCCTAACCCTAACCCTAAACCTAACCCTAATCCTAACCCTTACTCCTAACCCTGACCCTAACTCTACCCTATTCCTAACCCTAACCCTTACCATAACCCTTACCCTAACCCTAACCCAAACCTTAACCCTAGCCCTAAAACTAATCCTAACCCTAAACCAAACCCTAACCCCTAACCCTAACCCTAACCCTACCCTAACCATAACCCTAACCCTAACCCTAACCCTAACCTGAACCCTAACATTAACCCTAGCGCAAACCCTAACCCTAACCCTAACACTAACCCTAACCCTAACCCTAACCCTAACAGTAACCCTAAACCTAAACCTAACCCTAACCCTAACCCTAATCCCTAACCTTAACCCTAACCCAAACCCTTACCCTAACCATAACCCTAACCCTAACCCTTACCCTAACCGTAACCCTAACCCTAACCCTAACTCTAACCCAAAATCTAACCCAAACCCTAACCCTAACACTAACCCTAACGCTAAGCCTAACACTAACCCTAACCGTAACTTGAACCTTAACCCTAACCTTAACCCTCACGCAAACCCTAACCAAACCCTAACCCTAACACTAACACTAAGCCTAACACTAACCCTAAACCTAACCCTAACCCTAAACCTAACCCTAATCCTAACCCTAACCCCTAACCCCTAACCCTGACCCTAACTCTACCCTATTCCTAACCCTAACACATATCATAACCCTTACCCTAACCCTAACCCAAACCCTAACCCTAACCCTAACCCTAATCCTAACCCTAAACCAAACCCTAACCCTAACCCTAACCCTAACCGTAACCCTAACCCTAACCCTAACTCTAACCCAACATCTAACCCAAACCCTAACCCTAACACTAACCCTAACGCTAAGCCTAACCCTAACCCTAACCCTAACCTGAACCCTAACCCTAACCCTAACGCAAACCCTAACCCTAACCCTAACACTAACCCTAACACTAACCCTAACCCTAACAGTAAACCTAAACCTAAACCTAACCATAACCCTAACCCTAACCCTAACCTTAACCCTAAAACCTAACCCTAACCCTAACCCTAACCATAACCCTAACCCTAACACTAATCCTAACCCTAACACTAACCACTGTTCTAAATTCTAACAGTACTTTGATAAATCCCAAACAACGCATCTTCTTTTCACCGAAACACATCTCTGTTTCTAACAAAAGCATTTCATGAAATTCGTACACTTTCAAAAGAACGAGACTATCTTTCAAAGTAAAGCTTCTAAGGGGAAGAGGAACAATATTCTCAATTCTTACAATACTTTGATATATCCCAAACAACGAATCTTCTTTTCACAGAAACACGTCTGTGTTTCTCACAAAAGCATTTCATGAAATTCATACACTTTCATAAGACGAGATTATCTTTCAAAGTACAGCTTCTAAGCGGAAGAGGAACACTGTTCTCAATTCTAACAATACTGTGAAACATCCCACACAATGAATCTTCTTTTCAATCACGTCTACGTTTCTTACAAAAGCATTTCATGAAATTCATACACTTTCAAAAGAACGAGATTATCTTTCAAAGTAAAGTTTCTTAGGGGAAGAGTAAAACTCTTCTAAATTCTTTTTTTTTAATCCTAACCCTAACCCTAACCATAAACCCTGACCCTAACCCTAACCCTAACCGTAACTGTAAAACTAACCCTAACCCTTACCCTAACCCTAACCCAAACCCTAACGCTAACCCTAACCCTAACCCTAACCCTAACCCCTAACCCTAACCCTAACCCTACCCTAACCCTAACCCTAACACTTATGCTAACCCTAACCCAAACCCTAACCCTAACCCTAAACGTAACCCAAACCCTAATCCTAACCCTAACCCTAACCCTAATCCTAACCCTAACCCTAACCCTAACCATAACCCTAACCCTAACCCTAAACCATAACTCTAACCCTAACCATAACCGTACCCGTAACCCTAAACCTAACCCTAACCATAACCATAACCCTTACCCTAAATCTAACCCAAACCGTAACCGTAACCCTAACCCTAACCCAAACCCTAAACCTAATCCTAACCCTAACCCTAACCCTAACCCTACCCCTAACCCAACCCTAACCGTAACCCCAACCTTAACCATTACCCTAACCCTAACCCAAACCCTAAACCTAACACTAACCCTAACCCAAACCCTAACCCAAACCCTAACCCTAACCCTAACCCTAACGCTAACCCTAACCCCTAACGCTAACCCTAACCTAAACCCTAACCTAACCCTAACCCTAACCCTAACCTGAACCCTAACCCTAACCCTAACCCTCACGCAAACCCTAACCAAACCCTAACCCTAACACTAACCATAACCCCAACACTAACCCTAACCCTAACCCTAATCCTAATCCTAACCCTAATCCTAACCCTAACTCCTAACCCTGACCCTAACTCTACCCTATTCCTAACCCTAACCCTTACCATATCCCTTACCCTAACCCTAACCCAAACCCTAACCCTAACCCTAACCCTAACCCTAACACTAACGCTAACCGTAACCCCTAAACCTAACCCTAACCCTAACCCTAACCATAACCCTAACCCTAACCCTAAACCCTAACCCTAACCCTAACCCTAACCCTAACCGTACCCGTAACCCTAAACCTACCCTAACCATAACCATAACACTTACCCTAACTCTAACCCAAACCCTAACCGTAACCCTAACCCTAACCCAAACCCTAAACCTAACCCTAACCCTAACCCTAATCCTAACCCCTAACCCTACCCCTAACCCAACCCTAACCGTAACCCCAACCTTAACCATTACCCTAACCCTAACCCAAACCCTAACCCTAACACTAACCCTAACCCAAACCCTAACCCAAACCCTAACCCTAACCCTAACGCTAACCCTAACCCCTATCGCTAACCCTAACCTAAACCCTAACCTAACCCTAACCCTAACCCTAACCTGAACCCTAACCATAACCCTCACGCAAACTCTAACCAAACCCTAACCCTAACACTAACCATAACCCCAACACTAACCCTAACCCTAACCCTAACCATAACCCTAACCCTAACCCTTACCCTAACCATAACCCTAGCCCTAACCCTAACGCAAACCCTAACCCTAACCCTAACCGTAACCCTAACCCTAACCCTAACCCTAACTCTAACCCAACATCTAACCCAAACCCTAACCCTAACACTAACCCTAACGCTAAGCCTAACCCTAACCCTAACCCTAACCTGAACCCTAACCCTAACCTTAACCCTCACGCAAACCCTAACCAAACCCTAACCCTAACACTAACACTAACCCTAACACTAACCCTAAACCTAACCCTAACCCTAAACCTAACCCTAATCCTAACCCTAACCCCTAACCCTGACCCTAACACTACCCTATTCCTAACCCTAACCCTTACCATAACCCTTACCCTAACCCTAACCCAAACCCTAACCCTAACCCTAACCTGAACCCTAACCCTAACCCTAACGCAAACCCTAACCCTAACCCTAACACTAACCCTAACACTAACCCTAACCCTAACAGTAACCCTAAAACTAAACCTAACCATAACCCTAACCCTAACCCTAACCTTAACCCTAAAACCTAACCCTAACCCTAACCCTAACCATAACCCTAACCTTAATCCTAACCCTAACACTAACCACTGTTCTAAATTCTAACAGTACTTTGATAAATCCCAAACAACGCATCTTCTTTTCACCGAAACACATCTCTCTTTCTAACAAAAGCATTTCATGAAATTCGTACACTTTCAAAAGAACGAGACTATCTTTCAAAGTAAAGCTTCTAAGGGGAAGAGGAACAATATTCTCAATTCTAACAATACTTTGATATATCCCAAACAACGAATCTTCTTTTCACAGAAACACGTCTGTGTTTCTCACAAAAGCATTTCATGAAATTCATACACTTTCATAAGATGAGATTATCTTTCAAAGTACAGCTTCTAAGCGGAAGAGGAACACTGTTCTCAATTCTAACAATACTGTGAAACATCCCACACAATGAATCTTCTTTTCAATCACGTCTACGTTTCTTCCAAAAGCATTTCATGAAATTCATACACTTTCAAAAGAACGAGATTATCTTTCAAAGTAAAGTTTCTTAGGGGAAGAGTAAAACTCTTCTAAATTCTTTTTTTTTAATCCTAACCCTAACACTAACCATAAACCCTGACCCTAACCCTAACCCTAACCGTAACTGTAAAACTAACCCTAACCCTTACCCTAACCCTAACCCAAACCCTAACGCTAACCCTAACCCTAACCCTAACCCTAACCCTAACCCCTAACCCTAACCCTAACCCTACCCTAACCCTAACCCTAACACTTATGCTAACCCTAACCCAAACCCTAACCCTAACCCTAAACGTAACCCAAACCCTAATCCTAACCCTAACCCTAACCCTAATCCTAACCCTAACCCTAACCCTAACCATAACCCTAACCCTAACCCTAAACCGTAACTCTAACCCTAACCCTAACCGTACCCGTAACCCTAAACCTAACCCTAACCATAACCATAACCCTTACCCTAACTCTAACCCAAACCGTAACCGTAACCCTAACCCTAACCCAAACCCTAAACCTAACCCTAACCCTAACACTAACCCTACCCCTAACCCAACCCTAACCGTAACCCCAACCTTAACCATTACCCTAACCCTAACCCAAACCCTAACCCTAACACTAACCCTAACCCAAACCCTAACCCAAACCCTAACCCTAACCCTAACCCTAACGCTAACCCTAACCCCTAACGCTAACCCTAACCTAAACCCTAACCTAACCCTAACCCTAACCCTAACCTGAACCCTAACCCTAACCCTAACCCTCACGCAAACCCTAACCAAACCCTAACCCTAACACTAACCATAACCCCAACACTAACCCTAACCCTAATCCTAATCCTAACCCTAATCCTAACCCTAACTCCTAACCCTGACCCTAACTCTACCCTATTCCTAACCCTAACCCTTACCATAACCCTTACCCTAACCCTAACCCAAACCCTAACCCTAACCCTAATCCTAACCCTAAACCAAACCCTAACCCTAACCCTAACACTAACGCTAACCGTAACCCCTAACCCTAACCC
>JAQJZF010000043.1:105000-107500 GCA_028537955.1 Microtus californicus
ACCCTAACCCTAACCCTAACCCTAACCCCTAACCCTAACCCTAACCCTACCCTAACCCTAACCCTAACACTTATGCTAACCCTAACCCAAACCCTAACCCTAACCCTAAACGTAACCCAAACCCTAATCCTAAACCTAACCTAACCCTAACCCTAATCCTAACCCTAACCCTAACCCTAACCATAACCCTAACCCTAACCCTAAACCCTAACCCTAACCCTAACCATAACCGTAACCGTAACCCTAAACCTAACCCTAACCATAACCATAACCATTACCCTAACTCTAACCCAAACCCTAACCGTAACCCCTAACCCTAACCCAAACCCTAAACCTAACCCTAACCTAACCCTAACCCCTAACCCTACCCCTAACCCAACCCTAACCGTAACCCCAACCTTAACCATTACCCTAACCCTAACCCAAACCCTAACCCTAACACTAACCCTAACCCAAACCATAACCCAAACCCTAACCCTAACCCTAACGCTAAACCTAACCCTAACGCTAACCCTAACCTAAACCCTAACCTAACCCTAACCCTAACCCTAACCTGAACCCTAACCCTAACCCTAACCCTCACGCAAACCCTAACCAAACCCTAACCCTAACACTAACCATTACCCTCAACACTAACCCTAACCCTAACCCTAAACCTAACCCTAACTCCTAACCCTGACCCTAACTCTACCCTATTCCTAACCCTAACCCTTACCATAACCCTTACCCTAACCCTAACACAAGCCCTAACCCTAACCCTAACCCTAATCCTAACCCTAAACCAAACCCTAACCCTAACACTAACCCTAACCCTAACCCTAACAGTAACCCTAAACCTAAACCTAACCCTAACCCTAACCCTAATCCCTAACCTTAACCCTAACCCAAACCCTTACCCTAACCATAACCCTAACCCTAACTCTACCCTATTCCTAACCCTAACCCTTACCATAACCCTTACCCTAACCCTAACCCAAACCCTAACCCTAACCTTAACCTGAACCCTAACCCTAACCCTAACGCAAACTTAACCCTAACCTAATCCTAACACTAACCCTAACCCTAACAGTAACCCTAAACCTAAACCTAACCCTAACCCTAACCCTAACCCTAACCTTAACCCTAACCCTAAAACCTAACCCTAACCCTAACCCTAACCATAACCCTAACCCTAACACTAATCCTAACCCTAACACTAACCACTGTTCTAAATTCTAACAATACTTTGATAAATCCCAAACAACGCATCTTCTTTTCACCGAAACACATCTCTGTTTCTATCAAAAGCATTTCATGAAATTCGTACTCTTTCAAAAGAACGAGACTATCTTTCAAAGTAAAGCTTCTAAGGGGAAGAGGAACAATATTCTCAATTCTAACAATACTTTGATATATCCCAAACAACGAATCTTCTTTTCACAGAAACACGTCTGTGTTTCTCACAAAAGCATTTCATGAAATTCATACACTTTCATAAGACGAGATTATCTTTCAAAGTAAAGCTTCTAAGCGGAAGAGGAACACTGTTCTCAATTCTAACAATACTGTGAAACATCCCACACAACGAATCTTCTTTTCAATCACGTCTACGTTTCTTACAAAAGCATTTCATGAAATTCATACACTTTCAGATGAATGTGAATATCTCTCAAAGTAAAGCTTCTAAACAGAAGAGGAACACTGATCTCAATTCTAACAATACTTTGATACATCCCAAACAACGAATCTTCTTTTCAAAGAAACAAGTATGTGTTTTTTACAAAAGCATTTCATGAAATTCATACACTTTCAAAAGAACGAGATTATCTTTCAAAGTAAAGTTTCTTAGGGGAAGAGTAAAACTCTTCTAAATTCTTTTTTTTTAATCCTAACCCTAACCCTAAGCATAAACCCTGACCCTAACACTAACCCTAAACGTAACTGTAAAACTAACCCTAACCCTTACCCTAACCCTAACCCAAACCATAACGCTAACCCTAACCCTAACACTAACCCTAACCCTAACCCTAACCCTACCCTAACCCTAACCCTAACACTTATGCTAACCCTAACCCAAACGCTAACCCTAACCCTAAATGTAACCCAAACCCTAATCCTAACCCTAACCCTAACCCTAATCCTAACCCTAACCCTAACCCTAACCATAACCCTAACCCTAACCCTAAACCGTAACCCTAACCCTAACCCTAACCGTACCCGTAACCCTAAACCTAACCCTAACCATAACCATAACCCTTACCCTAACTCTAACCCAAACCGTAACCGTAACCCTAAGCCTAACCCAAACCCTAACCCTAACCCTAACCCTAACCCTAACCCCTAACCCTACCCCAAACCCAACCCTAACCGTAACCCCAACCTTAACCATTACCCTAACCCTAACCCAAAACCTAAACCTAACACTAACCCTAACCCAAACCCTAACCCAAAACCTAACCCTAAACCTAACCCTAACGCTAACCCTAACCCCTAACGCTAACCCTAACCTAAACCCTAACCT
>JAQJZF010000043.1:112500-122500 GCA_028537955.1 Microtus californicus
CTAACGCTAACCCTAACCCTAACCCTAACCATAACCCTAACCCTAACCCTAAACCCTAACCCTAACCCTAACCCTAACCGTACCCGTAACCCTAACCCTAACCCTAACCATAACCATAACCCTTACCCTAACTCTAACCCAAACACTAACCGTAACCCTAACCCTAACCCAAACCCTAAACCTAACCCTAACACTAACCCTAACCCTAACCCCTAACCCTACCCCTAACCCAACCCTAACCGTAACCCCAACCTTAACCATTACCCTAACCCTAACCCAAACCCTAAACCTAACACTAATCCTAACCCTAACCCCTAACCCCTAACCCTGACCCTAACTCTACCCTATTCCTAACCCTAACACATATCATAACCCTTACCCTAACCCTAACCCAAACCCTAACCCTAACCCTAACCCTAACCCTAACGCTAACCCTAACCCCTAACGCTAACCCTAACCTAAACCCTAACCTAACCCTAACCCTAACCTGAACCCTCACCATAACCCTCACGCAAACACTAACCAAACACTAACCCTAACACTAACCATAACCCCAACACTAACCCTAACCCTAACCCTAACCTGAAGCCTAACCCTAACCCTAACCCTAACCCTAACCCTAACCCTTACCATAACCCTTACCCTAACCCTAACACAAATCCTAACCCTAACCATAACCCTAATCCTAACCCTAAACCAAACCCTAACCCTAACCCTAACCCTAACACTAACGCTAACCGTAACCCCTAACCCTAACCCTAACCCTAACCCTACCCTAACCATAACCCTAACCCTAATCCTTACCCAAACCATAACCCCAACCCTAACCCTAATGCAAACCCTAACCCTAACTGTAACCCTAACCCTAACCCTAACTCTAACCCAAAATCTAACCCAAACCCTAACCTAACACTAACCCTAACGCTAAGCCTAACCCTAACCCTAACCCTAACCTGAACCCTAACCCTATCCCTAACCTTAACCCTCACGCATACCCTAACCAAACCCTAACCCTAACACTAACACTAACCCTAACACTAACCCTAAACCTAACCCTAACCCTAAACCTAACCCTAATCCTAACCCTAACCCCTAACCCTGACCATAACTCTATCCTATTCCTAACCCTAACCCTTACCATTACCCAAACCCTAACCCTAACCCTAACCTGAACCCTAACCCTAACCCTAACGCATACCCTAACCCTAACCCTAACAGTAACCCTAACCCTAACCATAACCCTAACCCTACACTAACCCTAACCCTAACACTTATGCTAACCCTAACCCAAACCCTAAACCTAACCCTAACCCTAACCCTAACCCTAACCCTAACCCCTAACCCTACCCCTAACCCAACCCTAACCGTAACCCCAACCTTAACCATTACCCTAACCCTAACCCAAACCCTAACCCTAACACTAACCCTAACCCAAACCCTAATCCAAACCCTAACCCTAACCCTAATCCTAACGCTAACCCTAACCCCTAACGCTAACCCAAACCTAAACCCTAACCTAACCCTAACCCTAATCCTAACCTGAACCCTAACCCTAACCCTAACCCTCACGCAAACCCTAACCAAACCCTAACCCTAACACTAACCATAACCCCAACACTGACCCTAACCCTAACCCTAACCCTAAACCTAACCCTAATCCTAACCCTAACTCCTAACCCTGACCCTAACTCTACCCTATTCCTAACCCTAACCCTTACCATAACCCTTACCCTAACCCTAACCCAAACCCTAACCCTAACCCTAATCCTAACCCTAAACCAAACCCTAACCCTAACCCTAACCCTACCCTAACCATAACCCTAACCCTAACCCTCACCCTAACCTGAACCCTAACCCTAACCCGAACGCAAACCCTAACCCTAACCCTAACACTAACCCTAACCCTAACCCTTACCCTAACCATAACCCTAACCCTAACCCTAACGCAAACCCTAACCCTAACCCTAACCGTAACCCTAACCCTACCCTAACTTTAACCCAAAATCTAACCCAAACCCTAACCCTAACACTAACCCTAACGCTAAGCCTAACCCTAACCCTAACCTGAACCCTAACCCTACCCCTAACCTTAACCCTCACGCAAACCCTAACCAAACCCTAACCCTAACACTAACACTAACCGTAACACTAACCCTAAACCTAACCCTAACCCTAAACCTAACCCTAATCCTAACCCTAAACCCTAACCCTGACCCTAACCTGAACCCTAACCCTAACCCTAACGCAAACCCTAACCCTAACCCTAACACTAATCCTAACACTAACCCTAACCCTAACAGTAACCCTAAACTTAAACCTAACCCTAACCCTAACCCTAACCCTAAAACCTAACCCTAACCCTAACCCTAACCATAACCCTAACCCTAACACTAATCCTAACCCTAACACTAACCACTGTTGTAAATTCTAACAATACTTTGATAAATCCCAAACAACGCATCTTCTTTTTACCGAAACACATCTCTGTTTCTAACAAAAGCATTTCATGAAATTCGTACACTTTCAAAAGAACGAGACTATCTTTCAAAGTAAAGCTTCTAAGGGGAAGAGGAACAATATTCTCAATTCTAACAATACTTTGATATATCCCAAACAACGAATCTTCTTTTCACAGAAACACGTCTGTGTTTCTCACAAAAGCATTTCATGAAATTCATACACTTTCATAAGACGAGATTATCTTTCAAAGTACAGCTTCTAAGCGGAAGAGGAACACTGTTCTCAATTCTAACAATACTGTGAAACATCCCACACAACGAATCTTCTTTTCAATCACGTCTACGTTTCTTACAAAAGCATTTCATGAAATTCATACACTTTCAGATGAATGTGAATATCTCTCAAAGTAAAGCTTCTAAACAGAAGAGGAACACTGATCTCAATTCTAACAATACTTTGATACATCCCAAACAACGAATCTTCTTTTCAAAGAAACACGTCTGTGTTTCTTACAAAAGCATTTCATGAAATTCATACACTTTCAAAAGAACGAGATTATCTTTCAAAGTAAAGTTTCTTAGGGGAAGAGTAAAACTCTTCTAAATTCTTTTTTTTAAATCCTAACCCTAACCCTAACCATAAACCCTGACCCTAACCCTAACCCTAACCGTAACTGTAAAACTAACCCTAACCCTTACCCTAACCCTAACCCAAACCCTAACGCTAACCCTAACCCTAACCCTAACCCTAACCCCTAACCCTAACCCTAACCCTACCCTAACCCTAACACTAACACTTATGCTAACCCTAACCCAAACCCTAACCCTAACCTAAACGTAACCCAAACCCTAATCCTAACCCTAACCCTAACCCTAATCCTAACGCTAACCCTAACCCTAACCCTAACCATAACCCTAACCCTAACCCTAAACCCTAACCCTAACCCTAACCCTAACCGTACCCGTAACCCTAACCCTAACCCTAACCATAACCATAACCCTTACCCTAACTCTAACCCAAACACTAACCGTAACCCTAACCCTAACCCAAACCCTAAACCTAACCCTAACACTAACCCTAACCCTAACCCCTAACCCTACCCCTAACCCAACCCTAACCGTAACCCCAACCTTAACCATTACCCTAACCCTAACCCAAACCCTAAACCTAACACTAACCCTCACGCAAACCCTAACCAAACCCTAACCCTAACACTAACCATAACCCCAACACTAACCCTAACCCTAACCCTAACCCTAAACCTAACCCTAATCCTAACCCTTACTCCTAACCCTGACCCTAACTCTACCCTATTCCTAACCCTAACCCTTACCATAACCCTTACCCTAACCCTAACCCAAACCTTAACCCTAGCCCTAAAACTAATCCTAACCCTAAACCAAACCCTAACCCCTAACCCTAACCCTAACCCTACCCTAACCATAACCCTAACCCTAACCCTAACCCTAACCTGAACCCTAACATTAACCCTAGCGCAAACCCTAACCCTAACCCTAACACTAACCCTAACCCTAACCCTAACCCTAACAGTAACCCTAAACCTAAACCTAACCCTAACCCTAACCCTAATCCCTAACCTTAACCCTAACACAAACCCTTACCCTAACCATAACCCTAACCCTAACCCTTACCCTAACCGTAACCCTAACCCTAACCCTAACTCTAACCCAAAATCTAACCCAAACCCTAACCCTAACACTAACCCTAACGCTAAGCCTAACACTAACCCTAACCGTAACCTGAACCTTAACCCTAACCTTAACCCTCACGCAAACCCTAACCAAACCCTAACCCTAACACTAACACTAAGCCTAACACTAACCCTAAACCTAACCCTAACCCTAAACCTAACCCTAATCCTAACCCTAACCCCTAACCCCTAACCCTGACCCTAACTCTACCCTATTCCTAACCCTAACACATATCATAACCCTTACCCTAACCCTAACCCAAACCCTAACCCTAACCCTAACCCTAATCCTAACCCTAAACCAAACCCTAACCCTAACCCTAACCCTAACCGTAACCCTAACCCTAACCCTAACTCTAACCCAACATCTAACCCAAACCCTAACCCTAACACTAACCCTAACGCTAAGCCTAACCCTAACCCTAACCCTAACCTGAACCCTAACCCTAACCCTAACGCAAACCCTAACCCTAACCCTAACACTAACCCTAACACTAACCCTAACCCTAACAGTAAACCTAAACCTAAACCTAACCATAACCCTAACCCTAACCCTAACCTTAACCCTAAAACCTAACCCTAACCCTAACCCTAACCATAACCCTAACCCTAACACTAATCCTAACCCTAACACTAACCACTGTTCTAAATTCTAACAGTACTTTGATAAATCCCAAACAACGCATCTTCTTTTCACCGAAACACATCTCTGTTTCTAACAAAAGCATTTCATGAAATTCGTACACTTTCAAAAGAACGAGACTATCTTTCAAAGTAAAGCTTCTAAGGGGAAGAGGAACAATATTCTCAATTCTTACAATACTTTGATATATCCCAAACAACGAATCTTCTTTTCACAGAAACACGTCTGTGTTTCTCACAAAAGCATTTCATGAAATTCATACACTTTCATAAGACGAGATTATCTTTCAAAGTACAGCTTCTAAGCGGAAGAGGAACACTGTTCTCAATTCTAACAATACTGTGAAACATCCCACACAATGAATCTTCTTTTCAATCACGTCTACGTTTCTTACAAAAGCATTTCATGAAATTCATACACTTTCAAAAGAACGAGATTATCTTTCAAAGTAAAGTTTCTTAGGGGAAGAGTAAAACTCTTCTAAATTCTTTTTTTTTAATCCTAACCCTAACCCTAACCATAAACCCTGACCCTAACCCTAACCCTAACCGTAACTGTAAAACTAACCCTAACCCTTACCCTAACCCTAACCCTAACCCCTAACCCTAACCCTAACCCTACCCTAACCCTAACCCTAACACTTATGCTAACCCTAACCCAAACCCTAACCCTAACCCTAAACGTAACCCAAACCCTAATCCTAACCCTAACCCTAACCCTAATCCTAACCCTAACCCTAACCCTAACCATAACCCTAACCCTAACCCTAAACCATAACTCTAACCCTAACCCTAACCGTACCCGTAACCCTAAACCTAACCCTAACCATAACCATAACCCTTACCCTAAATCTAACCCAAACCGTAACCGTAACCCTAACCCTAACCCAAACCCTAAACCTAATCCTAACCCTAACCCTAACCCTACCCCTAACCCAACCCTAACCGTAACCCCAACCTTAACCATTACCCTAACCCTAACCCAAACCCTAAACCTAACACTAACCCTAACCCAAACCCTAACCCAAACCCTAACCCTAACCCTAACCCTAACGCTAACCCTAACCCCTAACGCTAACCCTAACCTAAACCCTAACCTAACCCTAACCCTAACCCTAACCTGAACCCTAACCCTAACCCTAACCCTCACGCAAACCCTAACCAAACCCTAACCCTAACACTAACCATAACCCCAACACTAACCCTAACCCTAACCCTAATCCTAATCCTAACCCTAATCCTAACCCTAACTCCTAACCCTGACCCTAACTCTACCCTATTCCTAACCCTAACCCTTACCATATCCCTTACCCTAACCCTAACCCAAACCCTAACCCTAACCCTAACCCTAACCCTAACACTAACGCTAACCGTAACCCCTAAACCTTACCCTAACCCTAACCCTAACCATAACCCTAACCCTAACCCTAAACCCTAACCCTAACCCTAACCCTAACCCTAACCGTACCCGTAACCCTAAACCTACCCTAACCATAACCATAACACTTACCCTAACTCTAACCCAAACCCTAACCGTAACCCTAACCCTAACCCAAACCCTAAACCTAACCCTAACCCTAACCCTAATCCTAACCCCTAACCCTACCCCTAACCCAACCCTAACCGTAACCCCAACCTTAACCATTACCCTAACCCTAACCCAAACCCTAACCCTAACACTAACCCTAACCCAAACCCTAACCCAAACCCTAACCCTAACCCTAACGCTAACCCTAACCCCTATCGCTAACCCTAACCTAAACCCTAACCTAACCCTAACCCTAACCCTAACCTGAACCCTAACCATAACCCTCACGCAAACTCTAACCAAACCCTAACCCTAACACTAACCATAACCCCAACACTAACCCTAACCCTAACCCTAACCATAACCCTAACCCTAACCCTTACCCTAACCATAACCCTAACCCTAACCCTAACCATAACCCTAACCCTAACCCTAAACCCTAACCCTAACCCTAACCCTAACCGTACCCGTAACCCTAACCCTAACCCTAACCATAACCATAACCCTTACCCTAACTCTAACCCAAACACTAACCGTAACCCTAACCCTAACCCAAACCCTAAACCTAACCCTAACACTAACCCTAACCCTAACCCCTAACCCTACCCCTAACCCAACCCTAACCGTAACCCCAACCTTAACCATTACCCTAACCCTAACCCAAACCCTAAACCTAACACTAATCCTAACCCTAACCCCTAACCCCTAACCCTGACCCTAACTCTACCCTATTCCTAACCCTAACACATATCATAACCCTTACCCTAACCCTAACCCAAACCCTAACCCTAACCCTAACCCTAACCCTAACGCTAACCCTAACCCCTAACGCTAACCCTAACCTAAACCCTAACCTAACCCTAACCCTAACCTGAACCCTCACCATAACCCTCACGCAAACACTAACCAAACACTAACCCTAACACTAACCATAACCCCAACACTAACCCTAACCCTAACCCTAACCTGAAGCCTAACCCTAACCCTAACCCTAACCCTAACCCTAACCCTTACCATAACCCTTACCCTAACCCTAACACAAATCCTAACCCTAACCATAACCCTAATCCTAACCCTAAACCAAACCCTAACCCTAACCCTAACCCTAACACTAACGCTAACCGTAACCCCTAACCCTAACCCTAACCCTAACCCTACCCTAACCATAACCCTAACCCTAATCCTTACCCAAACCATAACCCCAACCCTAACCCTAATGCAAACCCTAACCCTAACTGTAACCCTAACCCTAACCCTAACTCTAACCCAAAATCTAACCCAAACCCTAACCTAACACTAACCCTAACGCTAAGCCTAACCCTAACCCTAACCCTAACCTGAACCCTAACCCTATCCCTAACCTTAACCCTCACGCATACCCTAACCAAACCCTAACCCTAACACTAACACTAACCCTAACACTAACCCTAAACCTAACCCTAACCCTAAACCTAACCCTAATCCTAACCCTAACCCCTAACCCTGACCATAACTCTATCCTATTCCTAACCCTAACCCTTACCATTACCCAAACCCTAACCCTAACCCTAACCTGAACCCTAACCCTAACCCTAACGCATACCCTAACCCTAACCCTAACAGTAACCCTAACCCTAACCATAACCCTAACCCTACACTAACCCTAACCCTAACACTTATGCTAACCCTAACCCAAACCCTAAACCTAACCCTAACCCTAACCCTAACCCTAACCCTAACCCCTAACCCTACCCCTAACCCAACCCTAACCGTAACCCCAACCTTAACCATTACCCTAACCCTAACCCAAACCCTAACCCTAACACTAACCCTAACCCAAACCCTAATCCAAACCCTAACCCTAACCCTAATCCTAACGCTAACCCTAACCCCTAACGCTAACCCAAACCTAAACCCTAACCTAACCCTAACCCTAATCCTAACCTGAACCCTAACCCTAACCCTAACCCTCACGCAAACCCTAACCAAACCCTAACCCTAACACTAACCATAACCCCAACACTGACCCTAACCCTAACCCTAACCCTAAACCTAACCCTAATCCTAACCCTAACTCCTAACCCTGACCCTAACTCTACCCTATTCCTAACCCTAACCCTTACCATAACCCTTACCCTAACCCTAACCCAAACCCTAACCCTAACCCTAATCCTAACCCTAAACCAAACCCTAACCCTAACCCTAACCCTACCCTAACCATAACCCTAACCCTAACCCTCACCCTAACCTGAACCCTAACCCTAACCCGAACGCAAACCCTAACCCTAACCCTAACACTAACCCTAACCCTAACCCTTACCCTAACCATAACCCTAACCCTAACCCTAACGCAAACCCTAACCCTAACCCTAACCGTAACCCTAACCCTACCCTAACTTTAACCCAAAATCTAACCCAAACCCTAACCCTAACACTAACCCTAACGCTAAGCCTAACCCTAACCCTAACCTGAACCCTAACCCTACCCCTAACCTTAACCCTCACGCAAACCCTAACCAAACCCTAACCCTAACACTAACACTAACCGTAACACTAACCCTAAACCTAACCCTAACCCTAAACCTAACCCTAATCCTAACCCTAAACCCTAACCCTGACCCTAACCTGAACCCTAACCCTAACCCTAACGCAAACCCTAACCCTAACCCTAACACTAATCCTAACACTAACCCTAACCCTAACAGTAACCCTAAACTTAAACCTAACCCTAACCCTAACCCTAACCCTAAAACCTAACCCTAACCCTAACCCTAACCATAACCCTAACCCTAACACTAATCCTAACCCTAACACTAACCACTGTTGTAAATTCTAACAATACTTTGATAAATCCCAAACAACGCATCTTCTTTTTACCGAAACACATCTCTGTTTCTAACAAAAGCATTTCATGAAATTCGTACACTTTCAAAAGAACGAGACTATCTTTCAAAGTAAAGCTTCTAAGGGGAAGAGGAACAATATTCTCAATTCTAACAATACTTTGATATATCCCAAACAACGAATCTTCTTTTCACAGAAACACGTCTGTGTTTCTCACAAAAGCATTTCATGAAATTCATACACTTTCATAAGACGAGATTATCTTTCAAAGTACAGCTTCTAAGCGGAAGAGGAACACTGTTCTCAATTCTAACAATACTGTGAAACATCCCACACAACGAATCTTCTTTTCAATCACGTCTACGTTTCTTACAAAAGCATTTCATGAAATTCATACACTTTCAGATGAATGTGAATATCTCTCAAAGTAAAGCTTCTAAACAGAAGAGGAACACTGATCTCAATTCTAACAATACTTTGATACATCCCAAACAACGAATCTTCTTTTCAAAGAAACACGTCTGTGTTTCTTACAAAAGCATTTCATGAAATTCATACACTTTCAAAAGAACGAGATTATCTTTCAAAGTAAAGTTTCTTAGGGGAAGAGTAAAACTCTTCTAAATTCTTTTTTTTAAATCCTAACCCTAACCCTAACCATAAACCCTGACCCTAACCCTAACCCTAACCGTAACTGTAAAACTAACCCTAACCCTTACCCTAACCCTAACCCAAACCCTAACGCTAACCCTAACCCTAACCCTAACCCTAACCCCTAACCCTAACCCTAACCCTACCCTAACCCTAACACTAACACTTATGCTAACCCTAACCCA
>JAQJZF010000043.1:127500-130000 GCA_028537955.1 Microtus californicus
CCTAACCCAACCCTAACCGTAACCCCAACCTTAACCATTACCCTAACCCTAACCCAAACCCTAACCCTAACACTAACCCTAACCCAAACCCTAACCCAAACCCTAACCCTAACCCTAACCCTAACGCTAACCCTAACCCCTAACGCTAACCCTAACCTAAACCCTAACCTAACCCTAACCCTAACCCTAACCTGAACCCTAACCCTAACCCTAACCCTCACGCAAACCCTAACCAAACCCTAACCCTAACACTAACCATAACCCCAACACTAACCCTAACCCTAATCCTAATCCTAACCCTAATCCTAACCCTAACTCCTAACCCTGACCCTAACTCTACCCTATTCCTAACCCTAACCCTTACCATAACCCTTACCCTAACCCTAACCCAAACCCTAACCCTAACCCTAACCCTAACCCTAACACTAACGCTAACCGTAACCCCTAAACCTAACCCTAACCCTAACCCTAAACCCTAACCCTAACCCTAACCCTAACCCTAACCGTACCCGTAACCCTAAACCTAACCCTAACCATAACCATAACACTTACCCTAACTCTAACCCAAACCCTAACCGTAACCCTAACCCTAACCCAAACCCTAAACCTAACCCTAACCCTAACCCTAATCCTAACCCCTAACCCTACCCCTAACCAAACACTAACCGTAACCCCAACCTTAACCATTACCCTAACCCTAACCCAAACCCTAACCCTAACACTAACCCTAACCCAAACCCTAACCCAAACCCTAACCCTAACCCTAATGCTAACCCTAACCCCTAACGCTAACCCTAACCTAAACCCTAACCTAACCCTAACCCTAACCCTAACCTGAACCCTAACCATAACCCTCACGCAAACTCTAACCAAACCCTAACCCTAACCCTAACCCTAACCCTAACCCTAAACCAAACCATAACCCAAACCCTAACCCTAACCCTAACCCTAACGCTAAACCTAACCCCTAACGCTAACCCTAACCTAAACCCTAACCTAACCCTAACCCTAACCCTAACCTTAACGCAAACCCTAACCCTAACCCTAACCGTAACCCTAACCCTAACCCTAACTCTAACCCAAAATCTAACCCAAACCCTAACCCTAACACTAACACTAACGCTAAGCCTAACCCTAACCCTAACCCTAACCTGAACCCTAACCCTAACCCTAACCTTAACCCTCACGCAAACCCTAAACAAACCCTAACCCTAACCCTAACCCTAACCCTAACCCTAACCCTAACCCTATTCCTAACCCTAACCCTTACCATAACCCTTACCCTAACCCTAACCCAAACCCTAACCCTAACCTGAACCCTAACCCTAACCCTAACGCAAACCCTAACCCTAACCCTAACACTAACACTAACCCTAACCTAAACCCTAACCTAACCCTAACCCTAACCCTAACCTGAACCCTAACCCTAACCCTAACCCTCACGCAAACCCTAACCAAACCCTAACCCTAACACTAACCATAACCCCAACACTAACCCTAACAATAACCCTAACCCTAAACCTAACCCTAATCCTAACCCTAACTCCTAACCCTGACCCTAACTCTACCCTATTCCTAACTCTAACCCTTACCATAACCCTTACCCTAACCCTAACCCAAACCCTAACCCTAACCCTAATCCTAACCCTAAACCAAACCCTAACCCTAACCCTAACACTAACGCTAACCGTAACCCCTAACCCTAACCCTAACCCTAATCCTAACCCTAACCCTAACCCTAACCCTAACCCTAACCCTAACTGTACCCGTAACCCTAAACCTAACCCTAACCATAACCATAACACTTACCCTAACTCTAACCCAAACCCTAACCGTAACCCTAACCCTTACCCAAACACTAAACCTAACCCTAACCCTAACCCTAATCCTAACACTAACCCCTAACCCTACCCCTAACCCAACCCTAACCGTAACCCCAACCTTAACCATTACCCTAACCCTAACCCAAACCCTAACCCTAACACTAACCCTAACCCAAACCCTAACCCAAACCCTAACCCTAACCCTAACGCTAACCCTAACCCCTAACGCTAACCCTAACCTAAACCCTAACCTAACCCTAACCCTAACCCTAACCTGAACCCTCACCATAACCCTCACGCAAACACTAACCAAACCCTAACCCTAACACTAACCATAACCCCAACACTAACCCTAACGCTAACCCTAACCCTAAACCTAACCCTAATCCTAACACTAACTCCTAACCCTGACCCTAACTCTACCCTATTCCTAACCCTAACCCTTACCATAACCCTTACCCTAACCCTAACACAAACCCTAACCCTAACCCTAACCCTAATCCTAACCCTAAACCAAACCCTAACCCTAACACTAACCCTAACACTAACGCTAACCGTAACCACTAACCCTAACCCTAACCCTAACCCTACCCTAACCATAACCCTAACCCTAAACCTTACCCTAACCATAACCCTAACCCTAACCCTAATACAAACCCTAACCCTAACCCTAACTG
>JAQJZF010000043.1:132500-137500 GCA_028537955.1 Microtus californicus
CCCTAAACCAAACCCTAACCCTAACCCTAACCCTAACACTAACGCTAACCGTAACCACTAACCCTAACCCTAACCCTAACCCTACCCTAACCATAACCCTAACCCTAAACCTTACCCTAACCATAACCCTAACCCTAACCCTAATACAAACCCTAACCCTAACCCTAACTGTAACCCTAACCCTAACCCTAACTCTAACCCAAAATCTAACCCAAACCCTAACCTAACACTAACCCTAACGCTAAGCCTAACCATAACCCTAACCCTAACCTGAACCCTAACCCTAACCCTAACCTTAACCCTCACGCAAACCCTAACCAAACCCTAACCCTAACACTAACACTAACCCTAACACTAACCCTAAACCTAACCCTAACCCTAAACCTAACACTAATCCTAACCCTAACCCCTAACCCTGACCCTAACTCTATCCTATTCCTAACCCTAACCCTTACCATAACCCTTACCCTAACCCTAACCCAAACCCTAACCCTAACCCTAACCTGAACCCTAACCCTAACCCTAACGCATACCCTAACCCTAACCCTAACACTAACCCTAACACTAACCCTAACCCTAACAGTAACCCTAACCCTAACCATAACCCTAACCCTACACTAACCCTAACCCTAACACTTATGCTAACCCTAACCCAAACCCTAACCCTAACCCTTAACGTAACCCAAACCCTAATCCTAACTCTAACCCTAACCCTAATCCTACCCCTAAACCTAACCCTAACCATAACCCTAACCCTAACCCTAAACCGTAACCCTAACCCTAACCCTAACCCTAACCGTACCCGTAACCCTAAACCTAACCCTAACCATAACCATAACCCTTACCCTAACTCTAACCCAAACCGTAACCGTAACCCTAACCCTAACCCAAACCCTAAACCTAACCCTAAACCTAACCCTAACCCTAACCCCTAACCCTACCCCTAACCCAACCCTAACCGTAACCCCAACCTTAACCATTACCCTAACCCTAACCCAAACCCTAACCCTAACACTAACCCTAACCCAAACCCTACCATAACCCTAATCCTAACGCTAACCCTAACCCCTAACGCTAACCCAAACCTAAACCCTAACCTAACCCTAACCCTAACCCTAACCTGAACCCTAACCCTAACCCTAACCCTCACGCAAACCCTAACCTAACCCTAACCCTAACACTAACCATAAACCCAACACTAACCCTAACCCTAACCCTAACCCTAACCCTAAACCTAACCCTAATCCTAACCCTAACTCCTAACCCTGACCCTAACTCTACCCTATTCCTAACCCTAACCCTTACCATAACCCTTACCCTAACCCTAACCCAAACCCTAACCCTAACCCTAATCCTAACCCTAAAAAAAACCCTAACCCTAACCCTAACCCTACCCTAACCATAACCCTAACCCTAACCCTAACCCTAACCTGAACCCTAACCCTAACCCGAACGCAAACCCTAACCCTAACCCTAACACTAACCCTAACCCTAACCCTAACCCTAACAGTAACCCTAAACCTAAACCTAACCCTAACCCTAACCCTAATCCCTAACCTTAACCCTAACCCAAACCCTGACCCTAACCATAACCCTAACCCTAACCCTTACCCTAACCATAACCCTAACCCTAACCCTAACGCAAACCCTAACCCTAACCCTAACCGTAACCCTAACCCTACCCTAACTTTAACCCAAAATCTAACCCAAACCCTAACCCTAATCCTAACCCTAATCCTAACCCTAAACCCTAACCCTGACCCTAACCTGAACCCTAACCCTAACCCTAACGCAAACCCTAACCCTAACCCTAACACTAATCCTAACACTAACCCTAACCCTAACAGTAACCCTAAACTTAAACCTAACCCTAACCCTAACCCTAACCCTAAAACCTAACCCTAACCCTAACCCTAACCATAACCCTAACCCTAACACTAACCACTGTTGTAAATTCTAACAATACTTTGATAAATCCCAAACAACGCATCTTCTTTTCACCGAAACACATCTCTGTTTCTAACAAAAGCATTTCATGAAATTCGTACACTTTCAAAAGAACGAGACTATCTTTCAAAGTAAAGCTTCTAAGGGGAAGAGGAACAATATTCTCAATTCTAACAATACTTTGATATATCCCAAACAACGAATCTTCTTTTCACAGAAACACGTCTGTGTTTCTCACAAAAGCATTTCATGAAATTCATACACTTTCATAAGACGAGATTATCTTTCAAAGTAAAGCTTCTAAGCGGAAGAGGAACACTGTTCTCAATTCTAACAATACTGTGAAACATCCCACACAACGAATCTTCTTTTCAATCACGTCTACGTTTCTTACAAAAGCATTTCATGAAATTCATACACTTTCAGATGAATGTGAATATCTCTCAAAGTAAAGCTTCTAAACAGAAGAGGAACACTGATATCAATTCTAACAATACTTTGATACATCCCAAACAACGAATCTTCTTTTCAAAGAAACACGTCTGTGTTTCTTACAAAAGCATTTCATGAAATTCATACACTTTCAAAAGAACGAGATTATCTTTCAAATAAAGTTTCTTAGGGGAAGAGTAAAACTCTTCTAAATTCTTTTTTTTTAATCCTAACCCTAACCCTAACCATAAACCCTGACCCTAACCCTAACCCTAACCGTAACTGTAAAACTAACCCTAACCCTTACCCTAACCCTAACCCAAACCCTAACGCTAACCCTAACCCTAACCCTAACCCTAACCCCTAACCCTAACCCTAACCCTACCCTAACCCTAACACTAACACTTATGCTAACCCTAACCCTAACCCTAACCCTAACCCTCACGCAAACCCTAACCAAACCCTAACCCTAACACTAACCATAACCCCAACACTAACCCTAACCCTAACCCTAACCCTAAACCTAACCCTAATCCTAACCCTTACTCCTAACCCTGACCCTAACTCTACCCTATTCCTAACCCTAACCCTTACCATAACCCTTACCCTAACCCTAACCCAAACCTTAACCCTAGCCCTAAAACTAATCCTAACCCTAAACCAAACCCTAACCCCTAACCCTAACCCTAACCCTACCCTAACCATAACCCTAACCCTAACCCTAACCCTAACCTGAACCCTAACATTAACCCTAGCGCAAACCCTAACCCTAACCCTAACACTAACCCTAACCCTAACCCTAACCCTAACCCTAACCTGAACCCTAACATTAACCCTAGCGCAAACCCTAACCCTAACCCTAACACTAACCCTAACCCTAACCCTAACGCAAACCCTAACCCTAACCCTAACCGTAACCCTAACCCTAACCCTAACTCTAACCCAAAATCTAACCCAAACCCTAACCCTAACACTAACCCTAACGCTAAGCCTAACCCTAACCCTAACCGTAACCTGAACTTTAACCCTAACCTTAACCCTCACGCAAACCCTAACCAAACCCTAACCCTAACACTAACACTAAGCCTAACACTAACCCTAAACCTAACCCAAACCCTAAACCTAACCCTAATCCTAACCCTAACCCCTAACCCCTAACCCTGACCCTAACTCTACCCTATTCCTAACCCTAACACATACCATAACCCTTACCTAACCCTAACCCAAACCCTAACCCTAACCCTAACCATAATCCTAACCCTAAACCAAACCCTAACCCTAACCCTAACCGTAACCCTAACCCTAACCCTAACTCTAACCCAACATCTAACCCAAACCCTAACCCTAACACTAACCCTAACGCTAAGCCTAACCCTAACCCTAACCCTAACCTGAACCCTAACCCTAACCTTAACCCTCACGCAAACCCTAACCAAACCCTAACCCTAACACTAACACTAACCCTAACACTAACCCTAAACCTAACCCTAACCCTAAAACTAACCCTAATCCTAACCCTAACCCCTAACCTTGACCCTAACACTACCCTATTCCTAACCCTAACCCTTACCATAACCCTTACCCTAACCCTAACCCAAACCCTAACCCTAACCCTAACCTGAACCCTAACCCTAACACTAACGCAAACCCTAACCCTAACCCTAACACTAACCCTAACACTAACCCTAACCCTAACAGTAACCCTAAACCTAAACCTAACCATAACCCTAACCCTAACCCTAACCTTACCCTAAAACCTAACCCTAACCCTAACCCTAACCATAACCCTAACCCTAACACTATTCCTAACCCTAACACTAACCACTGTTCTAAATTCTAACAATACTTTGATAAATCCCAAACAACGCATCTTCTTTTCACCGAAACACATTTCTGTTTCTAACAAAAGTGTTTCATGAAATTCGTACACTTTCAAAAGAACGAGACTATCTTTCAAAGTAAAGCTTCTAAGGGGAAGAGGAACAATATTCTCAATTCTAACAATACTTTGATATATCCCAAACAACGAATCTTCTTTTCACAGAAACACGTCTGTGTTTCTCACAAAAGCATTTCATGAAATTCATACACTTTCATAAGACGAGATTATCTTTCAAAGTAAAGCTTCTAAGCGGAAGAGGAACACTGTTCTCAATTCTAACAATACTGTGAAACATCCCACACAACGAATCTTCTTTTCAATCACGTCTACGTTTCTTACAAAAGCATTTCATGAAATTCATACACTTTCAAAAGAACGAGATTATCTTTCAAAGTAAAGTTTCTTAGGGGAAGAGTTAAACTCTTCTAAATTCTTTTTTTTTAATCCTAACCCTAACCCTAACCATAAACCCTGACCCTAATCCTAAACCTAACCGTAACTGTAAAACTAACCCTAACCCTTACCCTAACCCTAACCCAAACCCTAACGCTAACCCTAACCCTAACCCTAACCCTAACCCTAACCCCTAACCCTAACCCTAACCCTACCCTAACCCTAAGCCTAACACTTATGCTAACCCTAACCCAAACCCTAACCCTAACACTAAACGTAACCCAAACCCTAATCCTAACCCTAACCCTAACCCTAATCCTAACCCTAACCATAACCCTAACCATAA
>JAQJZF010000043.1:140000-207500 GCA_028537955.1 Microtus californicus
AAACCCTAAACCTAACACTAACCTTAACACTAAGTCTAACCCTAACGCAAACTCTAACCCTAACCCTAACCCTAACCCTAAAACTAACCGTAACCCTAACCCTAACCATAACCCTTACCCTAACCCTAACCCAAACCCTAACCCTAACCCTAACCCTAACCATAACCATAACCCTAACTCTAACACTTACCCTAACCCCTAACCCTATCCCTACCCTAAACCTAACCCTAACCCAAACACTAACCCTAAACCTAACGCAACCCTAACCCTAACCCTAAGCCTAAACCTAACACTAACACTAAACCCTAACCCTAACCCTAACACTTACCCTAACCGTAATCCAAACCCTAACCCTAACCCTAACTCAAAACCTAAAGCTAACCCTAACCCTAACATTAACCCTAACATTAAACCCTAACCCTAACCCTAACCCTACCGTAACTCTAACCCTAACCCTAACCCTTACCCTAACCCTAATCCAAACCCTAAACCTAACCCTACCGTAACCCTAACCCAAACCCTAACCCTAACCCTAACCCTAACCCTACCCTAATCCTAACCCTAACGCTTACCCTAACCCTAACACTAGCCCTAACCCTAACCCTAACCCTAACACTAAGCGTAACTCTAACCCTAATTGTAACCCTAACCCTAACCGTAACCCTAACACTAACCCCTAATCCTAACCCTAATCCTAACCCTAACCCTATCCCTAACACTAAACCTAACCCCTAACCCTAACCCTAAGACTAACTCTACCCTAACCCAAACCCTTACCATAACCCTAACCCTAACACTAACCCTAACACTAACTCTAACCCTAACGCAAACCCTAAACCTAACCCTAACCCTAAAACTAACAGTAACCCTAACCCTAACCCTAACCCTTACCCTAACTCTAACCCAAACCCTAACCCTAACCCTAACCCTAACCCTAACCCTAACCCAAACCTTAACCCTAACCCTAACCCTAACCCTAACCCTAACCCTAACCCTAACCCTTACCCTAACCCTAACCCTAACCCTAACCCTAATCCTAACCCTAACCCTAACCGTCACCAAAACCCTAAACCTAACCTTAACCCTAACCCTAAACATAACCCTAAACCTAAACCCTAACCATAACCCTAACCCTACCGTAACCCTAACCCTAACCCTAACCCTCACCATAACCCTAACCCTAACCCTAACTCTAACCCTAAACCCTAACCCGAACTCTAACCCTAACCCTAAATCTAAGGCTAACCGTAACCCCTAACCCTAACCCTACCCTAACCATAACCCTAACGCTTACCCTAACCCTAACCCTAACCTGAACCCTAACTCTAACCCTAACCCTAACCCTAAGGCAAACCCTAACACTAAACCTAACACTAACCCTAACCCTAACAGTAAACCTAACTCTAAACCTAACTCTAACCCTAACCCAAATCCCTAACCTTAACACTAACCCAAAAGCTAACCCTAACCCTATCCCAAACCCTAACCCTAACCATAACCCTAACCCTAACCCTAACATAAACCCTAAGCCTAACCCAACCCTAACACTAACCCTAACCCTAATTCTAACTCTAACCCTAATGCAAATCCTAACCCTAACCCTAAACCTAACCCTAACCTAACCCAAACCGTAACCCTAACCCTAACCCTAACCCTTACCCTAACCCTAACACAAACCCTAACCCCTAACCCTAACCCTAAGCCTAACTCTACCCTAACCCAATCCCTAACCATAACCCTAACCCTAACACTAACCCTAACACTAACTCTAACCCTAACGCAAACCCTAACCCTAATCCTAACCCTAACCCTAACCATAACCCTAACCCTAACCCTAACCCTAACCCTAACCCTTACCCTAACCCTAACGCAAACACTAACCCTAACCCTACCCTAACCCTAACCCTAACTCTAACACTTACCCTAACCCCTAACCCTAACCCTAACCCTAACCCTACCCTAAACCTAACCCTAACCCAAACCCTAACCCTAACCCTAACGCAACCCTAACCCTAACCCTAAGCCTAAACCTAACACTAACACTAAACCCTAACCCTAACCCTAACACTTACCCTAACCGTAATCCAAACCCTAACCCTAACCCTAACCCAAACCCTAACCCTAACCCTAACCCTAACATTAACCCTAACCCTAAACCCTAACCCTAACCCAAACCCTACCGTAACTCTAAGCCTAACCCTAACCCTTACCCTAACCCTAATCCAAACCCAAAACCTAACCCTAACCGTAACCCTAACCCAAACCGTAACCCTAACCCTAACCCTAAGCCTAACCCTAACCCTACCCTAATCAAAACCCTAACGCTTACCCTAACCCTAAACCTAACCCTAACACTAATTCTAACCCTAACACAAACCCTAACCCTAACCCTAACCCTAACCCTAACCCTAACCCTAACCCTAACCCTAACTAACCATAACCCTAACCCTAACCCTAACCCTAACCCTAACCCTAACCTGACCCTAACCCTAACCCTAACCCTAACCCTAACCCTAAACTGAACCCTAACCCTAACCCTAACCCTAACGCAAACCCTAACACAAACCCTAACCCTAACACTAACCCTAACCCTAACACTAATCTTAAACCTCACCCTAACCCTAACCCTAACTCCTACCCTAACTCTAACCCTTACCCTAACCCTAACCAAAACCCTATAGCTAACCCTAACCCTAACCCAAATCCCATCCCTAACCCTAACCCTAAATCTAAGGCTAACCGTAACCCCTAACCCTAACCCTAACCCTAACCCTAACCCTAACCTGAACCCTAACCCTAACCCTAACCCTAACCCTAACCCTAACCCTAAGGCAAACCCTAACACTAAACCTAACACTAACCCTAACCCTAACAGTAAACCTAAATCTAAACCTAACCCTAACCCTAACCTAAATCCCTAACCTTAACACTAACCCAAAACCTAACCCTAATCCTAACCCTAACCCTAACCATAACCTAAAACTAACCCTAACCCCTAACCCTAACCCTAACCCTAACCCCTAACCCTAACCCTAAGCCTAACTCTACCCTAACCCAATCCCTAACCATAACCCTAAACCTAACACTAACCCTAACACTAACTCTAAACCTAACGCAAACTCTAACCCTAACCCTAACCCTAACCCTAAAACTAACCGTAACCCTAACCCTAATCATAACCCTTACCCTAACCCTAACCCAAACCCTATCCCTAACCCTAACCCTAACCATAACCATAACCCTAACTCTAACACTTACCCTAACCCCTAACCCTATCCCTACCCTAAACCTAACCCTAACCCAAACCCTAACCCTAACCCTAACGCAACCCTAACCCTAACCCTAAGCCTAAACCTAACCCTAACCCTAACCCTAACCCTAACCTAACACAAACCGTAACCCTAACCCATACCTAACCCTAACCCTAACCCTTACCCTAACCCTAACCCTAACCCCTAACCCTAACCCTAAGCCTAACTCTACCCTAACCCAATCCCTAACCATAACCCTAAACCTAACACTAACCCTAACACTAACTCTAACCCTAACGCAAACTCTAACCCTAATCCTAACCCTAACAATAAAACTAACCGTAACCCTAATCCTAACCATAACCCTTACCCTAAACCTAACCCTAACCCAAACCCTAACCCTAACCCTAACGCAACCCTAACCCTAACCCTAAGCCTAAACCTAACACTAACACTAACACTAAACCCTAACCCTAACCCTAACACTTACCCTAACCGTAATCCAAACCCTAACCCTAACCCTAACCCAAAACCTAAAGCTAACCCTAACCCTAACATTAACCCTAACATTAAACCCTAACCCTAACCCTAACCCTACCGTAACTCTAACCCTAACCCTAACCCTTACCCTAACCCTAATCCAAACCCTAAACCTAACCCTAACCGTAACCCTAACCCAAACCGTAACCCTAACCCTAAACCTAAGCCTATCCCTAACCCTAACCCTACCCTAATCCTAACCCTAACGCTTACCCTAACCCTAACACTAACCCTAACCCTAACCCTAATCCTAACACTAAGCGTAACTCTAACCCTAACTGTAACCCTAACCCTAACCGTAACCCTAACCATAACCCCTAATCCTAACCCTAATCCTAACCCTAACCCTAACCCTAACACTAACCCTAACCCCTAACCCTAACCCTAAGCCTAACTCTACCCTAACCCAAACCCTTACCATAACCCTAATCCTAAAACTAACCCTAACACTAACTCTAAACCTAACGCAAACCCTAAACCTAACCCTAACCCTAACCCTAACCGTAACCCTAACCCTAACCCTAACCCTTACCCTAACCCTAACCCAAACCCTAACCCTAACCCAAACCTTAACCCTAACACTAAACCTAACCCTAACCCTTAACCTAACCCTAACCCTTAGTATAACCCTAACCCTAAATCTAAGGCTAACCGTAACCCCTAACCCTAACCCTAACCCTAACCCTACCCTAACCATAACCCTAACCCTTACCCTAACCCTAACCCTAACCTGAACCCTAACCCTAACCCTAACCCTAACCCTAACCCTAAGGCAAACCCTAACACTAAACCTAACACTAACCCTAACCCTAACAGTAAACCTAACTCTAAACCTAACCCTAACCCTAACCCAAATCCCTAACCTTAACACTAACCCAAAACCTAACCCTAACCCTAACCCAAACCCTAACCCGAACCATAACCCTAACCCTAACCCTAACGTAAACCCTAAGCCTAACCCAACCCTAACACTAACCCTAACCCTAATTCTAACTCTAACCCTAACGCAAATCCTAACCGTAACCCTAATCCTAACCCTAACCCTAACCTAACCCAAACCGTAACCCTAACCCTAACCCTAACCCTAACGGTTACCCTAACCCTAACACTAACCCTAACCCCTAACCCTAACCCAAAGCCTAACTCTACCCTAACCCAATCCCTAACCATAACCCTAACCCTAACACTAACCCTAACACTAACTCTAACACTAACGCAAACCCTAAACCTAACCCTAACCCTAACCATAATCCTAACCCTAACCCTAACCCTAACCCTAACCCTTACCCTAACCCTAACGCAAACACTAAGCCTAACCCTAACCCTAACCCTAACCCTAACTCTAACACTTACCCTAACCCCTAACCCTCACCCTAACCCTAACCCTACCCTAAACCTAACCCTAACCCAAACCCTAAACCTAACCCTAACGCAACCCTAACCCTAACCCTAAGCCTAAACCTAACACTAACACTAAACCCTAACCCTAACCCTAACACTTACCCTAACCGTAATCCAAACCCTAACCCTAACCCTAACCCAAACCCTAACCCTAACCCTATCATTAACCCTAACCCTAAACCCTAACCCTAACCCTAACCCTACCGTAACTCTAACCCTAACCCTAACCCTTACCCAACCCTAATCCAAACCCAAAACCTAACCCTAACCGTAACCCTAACCCAAACCGTAACCCTAACCCTAACCCTAAGCCTAACCCTAACCCTAACCCTATCCTAATCCTAAACCTAACGCTTACCCTAACCCTAACCGTAACCCTAACCCTAACACTAACTCTAACCCTAACACAAACCCTAACCCTAACCCTAACCCTAAACCTAACCCTAACTAACCGTAACCCTAACCCTAACCGTAACCCTAACCCTAACCCTAACCCTAACCCTAACCTGACCCTAACCCTAACCCTAACACTAACCCTAACCCTAAACTGAACCCTAACCCTAACCCTGACCCTAACGCAAACCCTAACCCAAACCCTAACCCTAACACAAACCCTAACCCTAACACTAACCTTAAACCTCACCCTAACCCTAACCCTAACTCTAACCCTAACTCTAACTCTTACCCTAACCCTAACCAAAACCCTATAGCTAACCCTAACCCTAACCCAAATCCTAACCCTAACCCTAACCCTAAATCTAAGGCACCGTAACCCCTAACCCTAACCCTAACCCTAACCCTACCCTAACCATAACCCTAACCCTTACCCTAACCCTAACCCTAACCTGAACCCTAACCCTAACCCTAACCCTAAGGCAAACCCTAACACTAAACCTAACACTAACCCTAACCCTAACAGTAAACCTAAATCTAAACCTAACCCTAACCCTAACCCAAATCCCTAACATTAACACTAACCCAAAACCTAACCCTAACCCTAACCCTAACCCTAACCCTAACCATAACCTTAACCCTAACCCTAACGTAAACCCTAAGCCTAACCCAACCCTAACACTAACCCTAACCCTAATTCTAACTCTAACCCTAACGCAAACCATAACCCTAACCCTAACCCTAACCCTAACCCTAACCCTAACCCTAACCTAACCCAAACCGTAACCCTAACCCTAACCCTAACCCTAACCCTAACCCTAACCCTTACCCTAACCCTAACACTAACCCTAACCCCTAACCCTAACCCTAAGCCTAACTCTACCCTAACCCAATCCCTAACCCTAACCCTAATCCTAACACTAAGCGTAACTCTAACCCTAACTGTAACCCTAACCCTAACCGTAACCCTAACCCTAACCCCTAATCCTAACCCTAATCCTAACACTAACCCTAACCCTAACACTAACCCTAACCCTAAAACTAACCCTAACACTAACTCTAACCCTAACGCAAACCCTAAACCTAACCCTAACCCTAACCCTAACCGTATCCTAACCCTAACCCTAACCCTTACCCTAACCCTAACCCAAACCCTAACCCTAACCCTAACACAAACCTTAACCCTAACCCTAACCTTAACCCTAACCCTTACCCTAACCCTAACCCTTACCATAACTCTAACCCTAACCCTAACCCTAAACCCTAACCCTAACCCTAAATCTAAGACTAACCGTAACACCTAACCCTAACCCTAACCCTACCCTAACCATAACCCTAACCCTTACCCTAACCCTAACCCTAACCTGAACCCTAACCCTAACCCTAACCCTAACCCTATGGCAAACCCTAACACTAAACCAAACACTAACCCTAATCCTAACAGTAAACCTAACTCTAAACCTAACCCTAACCCTAACCCAAATCCCTAACCTTAACACTAACCCATAACCTAACCCTAACCATAACCCTAACCCTAACCCTAACCCTAACCCTAACACTAACCCTAACCCCTAACCCTAACCCTAAGCCTAACTCTACCCTAACCCAATCCCTAACCATTACCCTAACCCTAACACTAACCCTAACACTAACTCTAACCCTAACGCAAACCCTAACCCTAACCCTAACCCTAACCCTAACCGTAACCGTAACCCTAACCCTAACCCTTACCCTAACCCTAACCCAAACCCTAACCCTAACCCTAACCCTAACACTTACCCTAACCCTAACACTAACCCTAACCCCTAACCCCAACCCTAAGCCTAACTCTACCATAACCCAATCCCTAACCCTAACCCTAACCCTAACCGTAACCCTAACCCTAACCCTAACCCTAACCCTTACCCTAACCCTAACCCAAACCCTAACCCTAAGCCTAACTCTACCCTAACCCAATCCCTAACCCTAACCCTAACTCTAACACTTACCCTAACCCCTAACCCTAATCCTAACCGTAACCCTAACCTAAACCAAACCCTAACCCAAACCCTAACCCTAACCCTAACGCAACCCTAACCCTAACCCTAAGCCTAAACCGAACACTAACACTAAACCCTAACCCTAACCCTAACACTTACCCTAACCGTAATCCAAACCCTAACCCTAACCCTAACCCAAACCTTAACCCTAACCCTAACCCTAACCCTAACTCTAACACTTACCGTAACCCCTAACCCAAAACTTAACCCTAACCCAATCCCTAAACCTAACCCTAACCCTAACCCTAACGCAAACCCTAACCCTAACCCTAAGACTAAACCCTAAACCTAACCCTAACCCTAACCCAGACCTTACCCTAACCGTAATCCAAACCCTAACCCTAACCCTAACCCAAATCCTAAACCTAACCCTAACCCTAACCCTAACATTAACCCTAACCCTAAACCCTAACCCTAACCCTACCGTAACCCTAAACCTAACCCTAACCCTTACCCTAACCCCAATCCAAACCCTAAACCTAACCCTAACCGTAACCCTAACCCAAACCGTAAGCCTAACCCTAACCCTAACCCTAAGCCTTAGCCTAACCCTAACCCTACCCTAATCCTAACCCTAACCCTTACCCTAACCCTAACACTAACCATAACCCTAACCCTAACACTAAGCGTAACCCTAACCCTAACTGTAACCCTAACCCTAACCGTAACCCTAACCCTAACCGTAACCGTAACCCTAACCATAACACTAACCCTAACCCCTAACCCTAAACCTAAGCCTAACCCTACCCTAACCCTAACTCTAACAATAACCCTAACCCTAACACTAACCCTAACCCTAACTCTAACCCTAACGCAAACCCTAACCCTAACCCTAACCCTAACCGCAACCCTAACACTAACCCTAACCCTTACCCTAACCCTAACCCAAACCCTAACCCTAACCCTAAGCTTAACCCTAACCCTAACACTACCCTAACCCTAACCCTAAACCTTACCCTAACCCTAAACCAAACCCTAACCCTAACCCTAACCCTAAACCTAACCCTAACCCAAACCTTAACCCTAACCCTATCCCTAACCCTAACCCTAACTCTAACACTAACCCTAACCCCTAATCCTAACCCTAACCCTAACCCTAACCTAACCCTAACCCTAACCCAAACCCTAACCCTAACCCTAACCTTAACCCTAAAGCAAACCCTATCCCTAACCCTAACCCTAACACTAAACCCTAATCCTAACCATAACCCTAACCCAAACCCTTACCCTAACCGTAATCCATACCCTAACCCTAAACCTAACCCAAACCCTAAACCTAACCCTAAACCTAACACTAACCCTAACACTAACACTAACACTAACACTAAACCCTAAACCTAACTCTAAACCTAACCCTAACACTTACCCTAACCGTAATCCAAACCCTAACCCTAATCCTAACCCTAACCCTAACTCAAACCCTAAACCTAACACTTACACTAACCCTAACCATAACCCTAACCCTAAACCCTAACCGTAACCCTAACCCTACCGTAACCCTAATCCTAACCCTAACCCTTACCATAACCCTAACCCTAACCATAACCCTAAACCCTAACCTTAACCCTAACCCTAACCCTAACTCTAAAAGGAAGAGGAACACTGTTCTAAATTCTTTTTTTTAACCCTAACCCTAACCCTAACCCTACCCTAAACCTAACCCTAACCCTAACCCTTACCCTAACCCTAAACCAAACCCTAACCCTAACCCTAACCCTAACCCAAACACTAACCTTAACCCTAATCCTAACCCTAACCCTAACACTAACAGTAAACCTAACACTAACCCTAAACCCTAACCCTAACCCTAACCCTAACCCTAACCCTAAGCCTAACACAAATCCTAACCCTAACCCTAACCCTAAACCCTAACCCTAACCCTAACCCTAACCTAACCCTAACCCTAACCCTAACACTAACCGTAACCCTAACCCTAAACTGAACCCTAACCCTAACCCTAACCCTAACGCAAACCCTAACCCAAACCCTAACCCTAACACTAACCCTAACCCTAACACTAACCTTAAACCACACCCTAACCCTAACCCTAACCCTAACCCTAACCCTAACCCTAACCCTAACCCTAAATCTAAGGCTAACCGTAACCCCTAACCCTAACCCTAACACTAACCCTACCCTAACCCTAACCATAACCCTAACCGAAACCCTAAGCTGAACCCTAACCCTAACCCTAACCCTAACCCTAAGGCAAACCCTAACACTAAACCTAACACTAACCCTAATCCTAACAGTAAACCTAACTCTAAACCTAACCCTAACCCTAACCCAAATCCCTAACCTTAACACTAACCCAAAACCTAACCCTAACCCTAACCCTAACCATAACCCTAACCCTAACCCTAACGTATACCCTAAGCCTAACCCAACCCTAACACTAACCCTAACCCTAATTCTAACTCTAAACCTAACGCAAACCCTAACCCTAACCCTAACGCAAACCCTAACCCTAACCTTAACCCTAACCCTAACCCTAACCCTAACCCTAACACTAACCCTAATCCCTAACCCAAACCCTAAGCCTAACTCTACCCTAACCCAAACCCTAACCATAACCCTAACCCTAACCCTAAACCTAACCTGAACCCTAACCCTAACCCTAACCCTAACCCTAAGGCAAACCCTAACACTAAACCTAACACTAACCCTAATCCTAACAGTAAACCTAACTCTAAACCTAACCCTAAACCTAACCCAAATCCCTAACCTTAACACTAACCCAAAACCTAACCCTAACCCTAACCCTAACCCTAACCCTAACCCTAACTAACCGTAGCCCTAACCCTAACCCTAACCCTAATTCTAACCTGACCCTAACCCTAACCCTAACCCTAAGCCAAACCCTAACCTAAACCCTAACCATAACACTAACCCTAACACTAACCCTAACACTAACTCTAACCCTAACGCAAAACCTAACCCTAACCCTAACCCTAACTGTAACCCTAACCCTAACCCTAACTCTAACCCTTACCCTAACCCTAACCCAAACCCTAAGCCTAACCCTAACCTTAACCCTAACCCTAACCCTAACTCTAACACTTACCTTAACTCCTAACCCTAACCCTACCCTAAACCTAACCCTAACCCTAACCCTAACGCAACCCTAACCCTAACCCTAAGCCTAAACCTAACACTAACACTAAACCCTAACCCTAACCCTAACACTTACCCTAACCGTAATCCAAACCCTAACCCTAATCCTAACCCAAACCCTAAAGCTAACCCTAACCCTAACATTAACCCTAACCCTAAACCCTAACCCTAACCCTAACCCTAACCTGAACCCTAACCGTAACCCTAACCCTTACCCTAACCCTAACCCTAACTCTAAACCTAACCCTAACCCTAAACCCTAACCCTAACCCTAACCCTAAACCTAACCCTAACCCTAACCCTAACACTAACTCTAACCCTAACACTAAACCTAACCCTAACCCTAACCCTAAACCTAAAGCTAATCCTAACCCTAACCCCTAACCCTAACCCTAACTCTACCCTATACCTAACCCTAACCCTTACCCTAACCCTTACACTAACCCTAACCCAAACCCTAAACCTAACCCTAACCCAAACCCTAACCCTAACCATAACAATAACACTTACGCTAACCGTAACCCCTAACCCTAACCCTACCCTAACCATAACCCTAACCCTAACCCTAACCTGAAACGTAACACTAACCCTAACGCAAACCCTAACCCTAACTCTAATCCTAACCCTAACCCTAACAAAACCCTAAACCTAAACCTAACCCTAACCCTAACCCTAGTCCCTAACCTTAACCCTAACCGTAACCCTAACACTAACCCTAACCCTTACCCTAACCCTAACACTAGCCCTAACCCTAACCCTAACCCTAACACTAAGCGTAACTCTAACCCTAATTGTATCCCTAACCCTAACCGTAACCCTAACCCTAACCCCTAATCCTAACCCTAATCCTAACCCTAACCCTAACCCTAACACTAACCCTAACCACTAACCCTAACCCTAAGCCTAACTCTACCCTAACCCAAACCCTTACCATAACCCTAACCCTAACACTAAC
Organism: Microtus californicus; assembly: GCA_028537955.1. Classification (NCBI taxonomy): domain Eukaryota; kingdom Metazoa; phylum Chordata; class Mammalia; order Rodentia; family Cricetidae; genus Microtus; species Microtus californicus. The sequence goes on from JAQJZF010000043.1 coordinate 151,694, forward strand.
CCTAACACTAACACTAACCCTAACGCAAACCCTACACCTAACCCTAACCCTTCCCTAACCCTAACAGTAACCCTAACCCTAACCCTAACCCTAACCCTAACCCTAACACTTACCCTAACCCTAACCCTAACCCTAACCCTAATCCTAACCCTAACCCTATCCCTAACCCTCACCAAAAACCTAAACCTAACCCTAACCTTAACCCTAAACATAACCCTAAACCTAAACCCTAACTGTAACCCTAACCCTACCGTAACCCTAACCCTAACCCTAACCCTTACCATAACCCTAACCCTAACCCTAACCCTAACCCTAACCCTAAACCCTAACCCGAACTCTAACCCTAACCCTAAATCTAAGGCTAACCGTAACCCCTAACCCTAACCCTAACCCTAACCCTACCCTAACCATAACCCTAACCCTTACCCTAACCCTAACCCTAACCTGAACCCTAACCCTAACCCTAACCCTAACCCTAAGGCAAACCCTAACACTAAACCTAACACTAACCCTAACCCTAACAGTAAACCTAAGTCTAAACCTAACCCTAACCCTAACCGAAATCCCTAACCTTAACACTAACCCAAAACCTAACCCTAACCCTATCACAAACCCTAACCCTAACCATAACCCTAACCCTAATCCTAACCCTAACCCTAACTCAAACCCTAAACCTAACCCTAACACTAACCCTAACCATAACCCTTACCCTAAACACTAACCGTAACCCTAACCCTACCGTAACCCTAATCCTAACCCTAACCCTTACCATAACCCTAACCCTAACCCTAACCCTAACCCTAAACCCTAACCCTAACCCTAACCCTAACCCTAAGCCTAACTCTAAAAGGAAGAGGAACACTGTTCTTAATTCTTTTTTTAACCCTAACCCTAACCCTAACCCAACCCTATACCTAACCCTAACCCTAACACTAATCCTAACCCTAAACCTAACCCTAACCCTAACCCCTAACCCTAACACAAACCCTAAGCCTAACCCTAATCCTAACCCTAAACCTTACCCTAACCCTAACCCAAATCCTAACCCTAACCCTAACCCTAAGCCTAACACAAATCCTAACCCTAACCCTAACCCTAACCCTAACCCTAAACCCTAACCCTAACCCTAACCCTAACCTAACCCTAACCCTAACCCTAACCCTAACCCTAAACCTAACCCTAACCCTAACCCAATCCCTAACCATAACACTAACCCTAACACTAACCCTAACACTAACGCAAACCCTAACCCAAACCCTAACCCTAACACTAACCCTAACCCTAACACTAACCTTAAACCTTACCCTAACCCTAACCCTAACCCTAACTCTAACCCTAACCCTAACCCTTACCCTAACCCTAATCCAAACCCTATAGCTAACCCTAACCCTAACCCTAACCCAAATCCTAACCCTAACCCTAACCCTAAATCTAAGGCTAACCGTAACCCCTAACCCTAACCCTAACCCTAACCCTACCCTAACCATAACCCTAACCCTTACCTTAACCCTAACCCTAACCTCAATCCTAACCCTAACCCTAACCCTAACCCTAAGGCAAACCCTAACACTAAACCTAACACTAACCCTAACCCTAACAGTAAACCTAACTCTAAAACTAACCCTAACCCTAACCCAAATCCCTAACCTTAACACTAACCCAAAACCTAACCCTAACCCTAACCCTAACCCTAGCCGTAACCATAACCTTAAGCCTAACGTAAACCCTAACCTAACCCAACCCTAACACAAACCTAACCCTAATTCTACCTCTAACCCTAACGCAAACCCTAACCGTAACCCTAACCCTAACCCTAACCTAACCCAAACCGTAACCCTAAACCTAACCCTAACCCTAACCGTAACCCTAACCCTAACACTAACCCTTACCCTAACGCTAACACTAACCCTAACCCCTAACCCTAACCCTAAGCTTAACTCTACCCTAACCCAAACCCTAACCATAACACTAACCCTAACACTAACCCTAACACTAACTCTAACCCTAACGCAAACCCTAACCCTAACCCTAACCCTAACCGTAACCCTAACCCTAACCGTAACCCTAACCCTAACCCTTACCCTAACCCTAACCCAAACCCTAACCCTAACCCTAATCCTAACCCTAACCCTAACTCTAACACTTACCTTAACTCCTAACCCTAACCCTAACCCTACCCTAAACCTAACCCTAACCCTAACCCTAACGCAACCCTAACCCTAACCCTAAGCCTAAACCTAACACTAACACTAAAGCCTAACCCTAACCCTAACACTTACCCTAACCGTAATCCAAACCCTAACCCTAACCCTAACCCAAACCCTAAAGCTAACCCTAACCCTAACATTAACCCTAACCCTAAACCCTAACCCTAACCCTAATCCTACCGTAACTCTAACCCTAACCCTTACCCTAACCCTAATCCAAACCCTAAACCTAACCCTAACCGTAACCCTAACCCAAACCGTAACCCTAACCCTACCCTAACCCTAACCCTAACCCTACCCTAATCCTAACCCTAACGCTTACCCTAACCCTAACAATAGCCCTAACCCTAACCCTAACCCTAACACTAAGCGTAACTCTAACCCTAATTGTAACCCTAACCCTAACCGTAACCCTAACCCTAACCCCTAATCCTAACCCTAACCCTAACCCTAACCCTAACGTAAACCCTAAGCCTAACCCAACCCTAACCCTAACCCTAACCCTAATTCTAACTCTAACCCTAACACTATCCCTAACCCAAATCCTAACACTAACCCTAACCATAACCCTAACCCTAACCCTAACCGTAACCCTAACCCTAACCCCTAATCCTAACCCTAATCCTAACCCTAACCCTAACCCTAACACTAACCCTAACCCCTAACCCTAACCCTAAGCCTAACTCTACCCTAACCCAAACCCTTACCATAACCCTAACCCTAACACTAACCCTAACACTAACTCTAACCCTAACGCAAACCCTACACCTAACCCTAACCCTAACAGTAACCCTAACCCTAACCCTAACCCTAACCCTAACACTTACCCTAACCCTAACCCTAACCCTAATCCTAACCCTAACCCTATCCCTAACCCTCACCAAAACCCTAAACCTAACCCTAACCCGAACCCTAAACATAACCCTAAACCTAAACCCTAACTGTAACCCTAACCCCACCGTAACCCTAACCCTAACCCTAACCCTTACCATAACCCTAACCCTAACCCTAACCCTAACCCTAACCCTAAACCCTAACCCGAACTCTAACCCTAACCCTAAATCTAAGGCTAACCGTAACCCCTAACCCTAACCCTAACCCTAACCCTACCCTAACCATAACCCTAACCCTTACCCTAACCCTAACCCTAACCTGAACCCTAACCCTAACCCTAACCCTAACCCTAACCCTAAGGCAAACCCTAACACTAAACCTAACACTAACCCTAACCCTAACAGTAAACCTAACTCTAAACCTAACCCTAACCCTAACCGAAATCCCTAACCTTAACACTAACCCAAAACCTAACCCTAACCCTATCACAAACCCTAACCCTAACCATAACCCTAACCCTAACACTAACACTAACACTAAACCCTAAACCTAACTCTAAACCTAACCCAAACCCTTACCCTAACCGTAATCCAAACCCTAACCCTAATCCTAACCCTAACCCTAACTCAAACCCTAAACCTAACCCTAACACTAACCCTTACCATAACCCTTACCCTAAACCCTAACCGTAACCCTAACCCTACCCTAACCCTAATCCTAACCCTAACCCTTACCATAACCCTAACCCTAACCCTAACCCTAACCCTAACCCTAAACCCTAACCCTAACCCTAACCCTAACCCTAACCCTAACCCTAACCCTAACCCTAAGCCTAACTCTAAAAGGAAGTGGAACACTGTTCTAAATTCTTTTTTTTAACCCTAACCCTAACCCTAACCCAACCCTATACCTAACCCTAACCCTAACACTAATCCTAACCCTAAACCTAACCCTAACCCTAACCCCTAACCCTAACACAAACCCTAAGCCTAACCCTAATCCTAACCCTAAACCTTACCCTAACCCTAACCCAAATCCTAACCCTAACCCTAACCCTAAGCCTAACACAAATCCTAACCCTAACCCTAACCCTAACCCTAAACCCTAACCCTAACCCTAACCCTAACCTAACCCTAACCCTAACCCTAACCCTAACCCTAACCCTAAACTGAACCCTAACCCTAACCCTAACCCTAACCCTAACGCAAACCCTAACCCAAACCCTAACCCTAACACTAACCCTAACCCTAACACTACCCTTAAACCTCACCCTAACCCTAACCCTAACCCTAACCCTAACTCTATCCCTAACCCTAACCCTTACCCTAACCCTAAACCAAACCCTATAGCTAACCCTAACCATAACCCTAATCCAAATCCTAACCCTAACCCTAAATATAAGGCTAACCGTAACCCCTAACCCTAACCCTAACCCTAACCCTACCCTAACCATAACCCTAACCCTAACCCTAACCCTAACCCGAACCCTAACCCTAACCCTAACCCTAACCCTAACCCTAAGGCAAACCCTAACACTAAACCTAACACTAACCCTAATCCTAACAGTAAACCTCACTCTAAACCTAACCCTTACCCTAACCCAAATCCCTAACCTTAACACTAACCCAAAACCTAACCCTAACCCTAACCATAACACTAACCCTAACCCTAACGTAAACCCTAAGCCTAACCCAACCCTAACCCTAACCCTAACCCTAATTCTAACTCTAACCCTAACGCAAAACCTAACCCTAACCCTAACGCTAACCCTAACCCTAACCCAAACCCTAACCATAACCCTAACCCTAACCCTAACCCTAACCCTAACCTGAACCCTAACCATAACCTTAACCCTAACACTAATCCTAACGTAAACCCTAAGCCTAACCCAACCCTAACCCTAACCCTAACCCTAACCCTAAATCTAAGGCTAACCATAACCCCTAACCCTAACCCTAACCCTAACCCTATCCTAACCATAACCCTAACCCTTACCTTAACCCTAACCCTAACCTCAACCCTAACCCTAACCCTAACCCTAACCCTAAGGCAAACCCTAACACTAAACCTAACACTAACCCTAACCCTAACAGTAAACCTAACTCTAAACCTAACCGTAACACTAACCCAAATCCCTAACCTTAACACTAACCCAAAACCTAACCCTAACCCTAACCCTAACCCTAACCCTAGCCCTAACCATAACCTTAACCCTAACGTAAACCCTAAGCCTAACCCAACCCTAACACAAACCTAACCCTAATTCTACCTCTAACCCTAACGCAAACACTAACCGTAACCCTAACCCTAACCCTAACCTAACCCAAACCGTAACCCTAAACCTAACCCTAACCCTAACCGTAACCCTAACCCTAACACTAACCCTTACCCTAACGCTAACACTAACCCTAACCCCTAACCCTAACCCTAAGCCTAACTCTACCCTAACCCAATCCCTAACCATAACACTAACCCTAACACTAAACCTAACACTAACTCTAACCCTAACGCAAACCCTAACCCTAACCCTAACCCTAACCGTAACCCTAACCCTAACCGTAACCCTAACCCTAACCCTTACCCTAACCCTAACCCAAACCCTAACCCTAACCCTAACCCTAACCCTAACTCTAACACTTACATTAACTCCTAACCCTAACCCTAACCCTACCCTAAACCTAACCCTAACCCTAACCCTAACGCAACCCTAACCCTAACCCTAAGCCTAAACCTAACACTAACACTAAACCCTAACCCTAACCCTAACACTTACCCTAACCGTAATCCAAACCCTAACCCTAACCCTAACCCAAACCCTAAAGCTAACCCTAACCCTAATATTAACCCTAACCCTAAACCCTAACCCTAACCCTAATCCTACCGTAATTCTAACCCTAACCCTTACCCTAACCCTAATCCAAACCCTAAACCTAACCCTAACTGTAACCCTAATCCAAACCGTAACCCTAACCCTACCCTAACCCTAACCCTAACCCTAACCCTACCCTAATCCTAACCCTAACGCTTACCCTAACCCTAACACTAGCCCTAACCCTAACCCTAACCCTAACACTAAGCGTAACTCTAACCCTAATTGTAACCCTAACCCTAACCGTAACCCTAACCCTAACCCCTAATCCTAACCCTAATCCTAACCCTAACCCTATCCCTAACACTAACCCTAACCCCTAACCCTAACCCTAAGACTAACTCTACCCTAACCCAAACCCTTACCATAACCCTAACCCTAACACTAACCCTAACACTAACTCTAACCCTAACGCAAATTCTAAACCTAACCCTAACCCTAAAACTAACAGTAACCCTAACCCTAACCCTAACCCTTACCCTAACTCTAACCCAAACCCTAACCCTAACCCTACCCCTAACCCTAACCCAAACCTTAACCCTAACCCTAACCCTAACCCTAACCCTTACCCTAACCCTAACCCTAACCCTAACCCTAATCCTAACCCTAACCCTAACCCTAACCCTCACCAAAACCCTAAACCTAACCCTAACCCTAACCCTAAACATAACCCTAAACCTAAACCCTAACCGTAACCCTAACCCTACCGTAACCCTAACCCTAACCCCAAACCCTAACCCTAACCATAACCCTAACCCTAACCCTAACGTAAACCCTAAGCCTAACTCTACCCTAACCCAATCCCTAACCATAACACTAACCCTAACACTAACCCTAACACTAACTCTAACCCTAACGCAAACCCTAACCCTAACCCTAACCCAAACCGTAACCCTAACCCTAACCCTAACCCTAACCCTTACCCTAACCCTAACACAAACCCTAACCCCTAACCCTAACCCTAAGCCTAACTCTACCCTAACCCAATCCCTAACCATAACCCTAACCCTAACACTAACCCTAACACTAACTCTAACCCTAACGCAAACCCTAACCCTAATCCTAACCCTAACCCTAACCATAACCCTAACCCTAACCCTAACCCTAACCCTTACCCTAACCCTAACGCAAAAACTAACCCTAACCCTACCCTAACCCTAACCCTAACTCTAACACTTACCCTAACCCCTAACCCTAACCCTAACCCTAACCCTACCCTAAACCTAACCCTAACCCAAACCCTAACCCTAACCCTAACGCAACCCTAACCCTAACCCTAAGCCTAAACCTAACACTAACACTAAACCCTAACCCTAACCCTAACACTTACCCTAACCGTAATCCAAACCCTAACCCTAACCCTAACCCAAACCCTAACCCTAACCCTAAACCTAACTTTAACACTAACCCTAAACCCTAACCCTAACCCTAACCCTACCGTAACTCTAACCCTAACCCTAACCCTTACCCTAACCCTAAACCAAACCCAAAACCTAACCCTAACCGTAACCCTAACCCAAACCGTAACCCTAACCCTAACCCTAACCCTAACCCTAAGCCTAACCCTAACCCTACCCTAATCCTAACCCTAACGCTTACCCTAACCCTAACCCTAACCCTAACACTAACTCTAACCCTAACACAAACCCTAACCCTAACCCTAACCCTAACCCTAACCCTAACTAACCATAACCCTAACCCTAACCCTAACCCTAACCCTAACCCTAAGACTAACTCTACCCTAACCCAATCCCTAACCATAACCCTAACCCTAACACTAACCCTAACCCTAACCCTAACCCTAACCCTAACCCTAACTCTAACCCTAACTCTAACCCTTACCCTAACCCTAACCAGAACCCTATAGCTAACCCTAACCCTAACCCTAACCCTAAATCTAAGGCTAACCGTAACCCCTAACCCTAACCCTAACCCTAACCCTACCCTAACCATAACCCTAACCCTTACCCTATCCCTAACCCTACCTGAAACCTAACCATAACCCTAACCCTAACCCTAACCCTAACCCTAAGGCAAACCCTAACACTAAACCTAACACTAACCCTAACCCTAACAGTAAACCTAAATCTAAACCTAACCCTAACCCTAACCCAAATCCCTAACCTTAACAGTAACCCAAAACCTAACCCTAACCCTAACCCTAACCCTAACCATAACCTTAACCCTAACCCTAACGTAAACCCTAAGCCTAACCCAACCCTAACACTAACCCTAACCCTAATTCTAATTCTAACCCTAACGCAAAAAATAACCCTAACCCTAACCCTAACCCTAACCTAACACAAACCGTAACCCTAACCCTAACCCTAACCCTAACCCTAACCCTAACCCTTACCCTAACCCTAACACTAACCCTAACCCCTAACCCTAACCCTAAGCCTAACTCTACCCTAACCCAATCCCTAACCATAACCCTAAACCTAATTCTAACCCTAACCCTAACGCAAACTCTAACCCTAACCCTTACCCTAACCCTAAAACTAACCGTAACCCTAACCCTAACCATAACCCTTAACCTAACCCTAACCCAAACCCTAACCCTAACCCTAACCCTAACCATAACCATAACCCTAACTCTAACACTTACCCTAACCCCTAACCCTATCCCTACCCTAAACCTAACCTAACCCAAACCATAACACTAACCCTAACGCAACCCTAACCCTAACCCTAAGCCTAAACCTAACCCTAACCCTAACCCTAACCCTAACCCTAACCTAACACAAACCGTAACCCTAACCCTAACCCTAACCCTAACCCTAACCCTTACCCTAACCCTAACACTAACCCTAACCCCTAACCCTAACCCTAAGCCTAACTCGACCCTAACCCAATCCCTAACCATAACCCTAAACCTAACACTAACCCTAACACTAACTCTAACCCTAACGCAAACTCTAACCCTAACCCTAACCCTAAAACTAACCGTAACACTAACCCTAACCATAACCCTTAACCTAACCCTAACCCAAACCCTAACCCTAACCCTAACCCTAACCATAACCATAACCCTAACTCTAACACTTACCCTAACCCCTAACCCTATCCCTACCCTAAACCTAACCCTAACCCAAACCCTAACCCTAACCCTAACGTAACCCTAACCCTAACCCTAAGCCTAAACCTAACACTAACACTAAACCCTAACCCTAACCCTAACACTTACCCTAACCGTAATCCAAACCCTAACCCTAACCCTAACCCAAAACCTAAAGCTAACCCTAACCCTAACATTAACCCTAACATTAAACCCTAACCCTAACCCTAACCCTACCGTAACTCTAACCCTAACCCTAACCCTTACCCTAACCCTAATCCAAACCCTAAACCTAACCCTAACCGTAACCCTAACCCAAACACTAACCCTAACCCTAACCCTAACCCTAACCCTATTCTAATCCTAACCCTAACGCTTACCCTAACCCTAACACTAGCCCTAACCCTAACCCTAACACTAAGCGTAACTCTAACCCTAATTGTAACCCTAACCCTAACCGTAACCCTAACCCTAACCCCTAATCCTAACCCTAACCATAACCCTAACCCTAACCCTAACGTAAACCCTAAGCCTAACCCAACCCTAACACTAACCCTAACCCTAATTGTAACTCTAACCCTAACGCAAATCCTAACCCTAACCCTTAACCTAACCGTAACCTAACCCAAACCGTAACCCTAACCCTAACCCTAACCCTAACCCTTACTCTAACCCTAACACAAACCCTAACCCCTAACCCTAACCCTAAGCCTAACTCTACCCTAACCCAATCCCTAACCATAACCCTAACCCTAACACTAACCCTAACACTAACTCTAACCCTAACACAAACCCTAACACTAATCCTAACCCTAACCCTAACCCTAACCCTAACCCTAACCCTAACCCTAACCCTAACCCTTACCCTAACCCTAACGCAAACACTAACCCTAACCCTACCCTAACCCTAACCCTAACTCTAACACTTACCCTAACCCCTAACCCTAACCCTAACCCTACCCTAAACCTAACCCTAATCCAAACCCTAACCCTAACGCTAACGTAACCCTAACCCTAACCCTAAGCCTAAACCTAACACTAACACTAAACCCTAACCCTAACACTTACCCTAACCGTAATCCAAACCCTAACCCTAACCCTAATCCAAACCCTAACCCTAACCCTAACCCTAACATTAACCCTAACCCTAAACCCTAACCCTAACCCAAACCCTACCGTAACTCTAACCCTAACCCTAACCCTTACCCTAACCCTAATGCAAACCCAAAACCTAACCCTAACCGTAACCCTAACCCAAACCGTAACCCTAACCCTAACCCTAACCCTAACCCTAAGCCTAACCCTAACCCTACCCTAATCCTAACCCTAACGCTTACCCTAACCCTAACCCTAACCCTAACACTAACTCTAACCCTAACACAAACCCTAACCCTAACCCTAACCCTAACCCTAACCCTAATCCTAACTAACCATAACCCTAACCCTAACCCTAACCCTAACCCTAACCTGACCCTAACCCTAACCCTAACCCTAACCCTAACCCTAAACTGAACCCTAACCCTAACCCTAACCCTAACGCAAACCCTAACCCAAACCCTAACCCTAACACTAACCCTAACACTAACACTAACCTTAAACCTCACCCTAACCCTAACCCTAACTCTAACCCTAACTCTAACCCTTACCCTAACACTAACCAAAACCCTATAGCTAACCCTAACCCTAACCCAAATCCTAACCCTAACCCTAACCCTAACCCTAAATCTAAGGCTAACCATAACCCCTAACCCTAACCCTAACCCTAACCCTACCCTAACCATAACCCTAACCCTTACCCTAACCCTAACCCTAACCTGAACCCTAACCCTAACCCTAACCCTAACCCTAACCCTAACCCTAAGGCAAACCTTAACACTAAACCTAACACTAACCCTAACCCTAACAGTAAACCTAAATCTAACCCTAACCCTAACCCTAACCCTAACCATAACCTTAACCCTAACCCTAACGTAAACCCTAAGCCTAACCCAACCCTAACACTAACCCTAACCCTAATTCTAATTCTAACCCTAACGCAAACCATAACCCTAACCCTAACCCTAACCCTAACCCTAACCCTAACCTAACACAAACCGTAACCCTAACCCTAACCCTAACCCTAACCCTAACCCTAACCCTTACCCTAACCCTAACACTAACCCTAACCCCTAACCCTAACCCTAAGCCTAACTCTACCCTAACCCAATCCCTAACCATAACCCTAAACCTAACACTAACCCTAACACTAACTCTAACCCTAACGCAAACTCTAACCCTAAACCTAACCCTAACCCTAAAACTAACCGTAACCCTAACCCTAACCATAACCCTTACCCTAACCCTAACCCAAACCCTAACCTAACCCTAACCCTAACCCTAACCCTAACCATAACCATAACCCTAACTCTAACACTTACCCTAACCCCTAACCCTATCCCTACCCTAAACCTAACCCTAACCCAAACCCTAACCCTAACCCTAACGCAACCCTAACCCTAACCCTAAGCCTAAACCTAACCCTAACCCTAACCCTAACCCTAACCTAACACAAACCGTAACCGTAACCCTAACCCTAACCCTAACCCTAACCCTTACCCTAACCCTAACCCTAACCCTAACCCCTAACCCTAACCCTAAGCCTAACTCTACCCTAACCCAATCCCTAACCATAACCCTAAACCTAACACTAACCCTAACACTAACTCTAACCCTAACGCAAACTCTAACCCTAACCCTAACCCTAACCCTAAAACTAACCGTAACCCTAACCCTAACCATAACCCTTACCCTAACCCTAACCCAAACCCTAACCCTAACCCTAACCCTAACCATAACCATAACCCTAACTCTAACACTTACCCTAACCCCTAACCCTATCCCTACCCTAAACCTAACCCTAACCCAAACCCTAACCCTAACCCTAACGCAACCCTAACCCTAACCCTATGCCTAAACCTAACACTAACACTAACACTAAACCCTATCCCTAACACTAACACTTACCCTAACCGTAATCCAAACCCTAACCCTAACCCTAACCCAAAACCTAAAGCTAACCCTAACCCTAACATTAACCCTAACATTAAACCCTAACCCTAACCCTAACCCTACCGTAACTCTAACCCTAACCCTTACCCTAACCCTAATCCAAACCCTAAACCTAACCCTAACCGTAACCCTAACCCAAACCGTAACCCTAACCCTAAACCTAAGCCTAACCCTAACCCTAACCCTACCCTAATCCTAACCCTAACGCTTACCCTAACCCTAACACTAACCCTAACCCTAACCCTAATCCTAACACTAAGCGTAACTCTAACCCTAACTGTAAACCTAACCCTAACCGTAACCCTAACCCTAACCCCTAATCCTAACCCTAATCCTAACCCTAAACCTAACCCTAACCCTAACCCTAACCCCTAACCCTAACCCTAAGCCTACCTCTACCCTAACCCAAACCCTTCCCATAACCCTAATCCTAAAACTAACCCTAACACTAACTCTAAACCTAACGCAAACCCTAAACCTAACCCTAACCCTAACCCTAACCGTAACCCTAACCCTAACCCTAACCCTTACCCTAACCCTAACCCAAACCCTAACCCTAACCCTAACCCTAACCCTAACCCAAACCTTAACCCTAACCCTAACACTAACCCTAACCCTTAACCTAACCCTAACCCTTAGTATAACCCTAACCCTAACCCTAACCCTAACCCTAACCCTAAATCTAAGGCTAACCGTAACCCCTAACCCTAACCCTACCACTAACCCTACCCTAACCATAACCCTAACCCTTACCCTAACCCTAACCTGAACCCTAACCCTAACCCTAACCCTAACCCTAAGGCAAATCCTAACACTAAACCTAACACTAACCCTAACCCTAACAGTAAACCTAACTCTAAACCTAACCCTAACCCTAACCCAAATCCCTAACCTTAACACTAACCCAAAACCTAACCCTAACCCTAACCCAAACCCTAACCCGAACCATAACCCTAACCCTAACCCTAACGTAAACCCTAAGCCTAACCCAACCATAACACTAACCCGAACCCTAATTCTAACTCTAACCCTAACGCAAATCCTAACCGTAACCCTAATCCTAACCCTAACCCTAACCTAACCCAAACCGTAACCCTAACCCTAACCCTAACCCTAACCCTTACCCTAACCCTAACCATAACCCTAACCCTAACCCTAACCCTAACCCTTACCCTAACCCTAACGCAAACACTAACCCTAACCCTAACCCTAACCCTAACCCTAACTCTAACACTTACCCTAACCCCTAACCATAACCCTAACCCTAACCCTACCCTAAACCTAACCCTAACCCAAACCCTAACCCTAACGCAACCCTAACCCTAACCCTAAGCCTAAACCTAACACTATCACTAAACCCTAACCCTAACCCTAACACTTACCCTAACCGTAATCCAAACCCTAACCCTAACCCTAACCCAAACCCTAACCCTAACCCTAACATTAACCCTAACCCTAAACCCTAACCCTAACCCTAACCCTACCCTAAACCTAACCCTAACCCTAACCCTAACGCAACCCTAACCCTAACCCTAAGCCTAAACCTAACACTAACACTAAACCCTAACCCTAACCCTAACACTTACCCTAACCGTAATCCAAACCCTAACCCTAACCCTAACCCAAACCCTAAAGCTAACCCTAACCCTAACATTAACCCTAACCCTAAACCCTAACCCTAACCCTAATCCTACCGTAATTCTAACCCTAACCCTTACCCTAACCCTAATCCAAACCCTAAACCTAACCCTAACTGTAACCCTAATCCAAACCGTAACCCTAACCCTACCCTAACCCTAACCCTAACCCTAACCCTACCCTAATCCTAACCCTAACGCTTACCCTAACCCTAACACTAGCCCTAACCCAAACCCTAACCCTAACACTAAGCGTAACTCTAACCCTAATTGTAACCCTAACCCTAACCGTAACCCTAACCCTAACCCCTAATCCTAACCCTAATCCTAACCCTAACCCTATCCCTAACACTAACCCTAACCCCTAACCCTAACCCTAAGACTAACTCTACCCTAACCCAAACCCTTACCATAACCCTAACCCTAACACTAACCCTAACACTAACTCTAACCCTAACGCAAATTCTAAACCTAACCCTAACCCTAAAACTAACAGTAACCCTAACCCTAACCCTAACCCTTACCCTAACTCTAACCCAAACCCTAACCCTAACCCTACCCCTAACCCTAACCCAAACCTTAACCCTAACCCTAACCCTAACCCTAAACCTAACCCTTACCCTAACCCTAACCCTAACCCTAACCCTAATCCTAACCCTAACCCTAACCCTAACCCTCACCAAAACCCTAAACCTAACCCTAACCCTAACCCTAAACATAACCCTAAACCTAAACCCTAACCGTAACCCTAACCCTACCGTAACCCTAACCCTAACCCCAAACCCTAACCCTAACCATAACCCTAACCCTAACCCTAACGTAAACCCTAAGCCTAACTCTACCCTAACCCAATCCCTAACCATAACACTAACCCTAACACTAACCCTAACACTAACTCTAACCCTAACGCAAACCCTAACCCTAACCCTAACCCAAACCGTAACCCTAACCCTAACCCTAACCCTAACCCTTACCCTAACCCTAACACAAACCCTAACCCCTAACCCTAACCCTAAGCCTAACTCTACCCTAACCCAATCCCTAACCATAACCCTAACCCTAACACTAACCCTAACACTAACTCTAACCCTAACGCAAACCCTAACCCTAATCCTAACCCTAACCCTAACCATAACCCTAACCCTAACCCTAACCCTAACCCTTACCCTAACCCTAACGCAAACACTAACCCTAACCCTACCCTAACCCTAACCCTAACTCTAACACTTACCCTAACCCCTAACCCTAACCCTAACCCTAACCCTACCCTAAACCTAACCCTAACCCAAACCCTAACCCTAACCCTAACGCAACCTTAACCCTAACCCTAAGCCTAAACCTAACACTAACACTAAACCCTAACCCTAACCCTAACACTTACCCTAACCGTAATCCAAACCCTAACCCTAACCCTAACCCAAACCCTAACCCTAACACTAACCCTAACTTTAACCCTAACCCTAAACCCTAACCCTAACCCTAACCCTACCGTAACTCTAACCCTAACCCTAACCCTTACCCTAACCCTAAACCAAACCCAAAACCTAACCCTAACCGTAACCCTAACCCAAACCGTAACCTTAACCCTAACCCTAACCCTAACCCTAAGCCTAACCCTAACCCTACCCTAATCCTAACCCTAACGCTTACCCTAACCCTAACCCTAACCCTAACACTAACTCTAACCCTAACACAAACCCTAACCCTAACCCTAACCCTAACCCTAACCCTAACCCTAACCCTAACTAACCATAACCCTAACCCTAATCCTAACCCTAACCCTAACCCTAAGACTAACTCTACCCTAACCCAATCCCTAACCATAACCCTAACCCTAACACTAACCCTAACCCTAACCCTAACCCTAACCCTAACCCTAACCCTAACCCTAACTCTAACCCTAACTCTAACCCTTACCCTAACCCTAACCAAAACCCTATAGCTAACCCTAACCCTAACCCTAACCCTAAATCTAAGGCTAACCGTAACCCCTAACCCTAACCCTAACCCTAACCCTAACCCTACCCTAACCATAACCCTAACCCTTACCCTAACCCTAACCCTACCTGAAACCTAACCATAACCCTAACCCTAACCCTAACCCTAACCCTAAGGCAAACCCTAACACTAAACCTAACACTAACCCTAACCCTAACAGTAAACCTAAATCTAAACCTAACCCTAACCCTAACCCAAATCCCTAACCTTAACAGTAACCCAAAACCTAACCCTAACCCTAACCCTAACCCTAACCATAACCTTAACCCTAACCCTAACGTAAACCCTAAGCCTAACCCAACCCTAACACTAACCCTAACCCTAATTCTAATTCTAACCCTAACGCAACCCATAACCCTAACCCTAACCCTAACCCTAACCTAACACAAACCGTAACCCTAACCCTAACCCTAACCCTAACCCTAACCCTAACCCTTACCCTAACCCTAACACTAACCCTAACCCCTAACCCTAACCCTAAGCCTAACTCTACCCTAACCCAATCCCTAACCATAACCCTAAACCTAACAGTAACCCTAACCCTAACGCAAACTCTAACCCTAACCCTTACCCTAACCCTAAAACTAACCGTAACCCTAACCCTAACCATAACCCTTAACCTAACCCTAACCCAAACCCTAACCCTAACCCTAACCCTAACCATAACCATAACCCTAACTCTAACACTTACCCTAACCCCTAACCCTATCCCTACCCTAAACCTAACCTAACCCAAACCATAACCCTAACCCTAACGCAACCCTAACCCTAACCCTAAGCCTAAACCTAACCCTAACCCTAACACTAACCCTAACCCTAACCCTAACCTAACACAAACCGTAACCCTAACCCTAACCCTAACCCTAACCCTAACCCTAATCCTTACCCTAACCCTAACACTAACCCTAACCCCTAACCCTAACCCTAAGCCTAACTCGACCCTAACCCAATCCCTAACCATAACCCTAAACCTAACACTAACCCTAACACTAACTCTAACCCTAACGCAAACTCAAACCCTAACCCTAACCCTAACCCTAAAACTAACCGTAACACTAACCCTAACCATAACCCTTACCCTAACCCTAACCCAAACCCTAACCCTAACCCTAACCATAACCATAACCCTAACTCTAACACTTACCCTAAGCCCTAACCCTATCCCTACCCTAAACCTAACCCTAACCCAAACCCTAACCCTAACCCTAACGTAACCCTAACCCTAACCCTAAGCCTAAACCTAACACTAACACTAAACCCTAACCCTAACCCTAACACTTACCCTAATCGTAATCCAAACCCTAACCCTAACCCTAACCCAAAACCTAAAGCTAACCCTAACCCTAACATTAACCCTAACATTAAACCCTAACCCTAACCCTAACCCTACCGTAACTCTAACCCTAACCCTAACCCTTACCCTAACCCTAATCCAAACCCTAAACCTAACCCTAACCGTAACCCTAACCCAAACCCTAACCCTAACCCTAACCCTAACCCTAACCCTATTCTAATCCTAACCCTAACGCTTACCCTAACCCTAACACTAGCCCTAACCCTAACCCTAACACTAAGCGTAACTCTAACCCTAATTGTAACCCTAACCCTAACCGTAACCCTAACCCTAACCCCTAATCCTAACCCTAATCCTAACCCTAACCCTATCCCTAACACTAACCCTAACCCCTAACCCTAACCCTAAGACTAACTCTACCCTAACCCAAACCCTTACCATAACCCTAACCCTAACACTAACCCTAACACTAACTCTAAACCTAACGCAAACCCTAAACCTAACCCTAACCCTAAAACTAACAGTAACCCTAACCCTAACCCTAACCCTTACCCTAACTCTAACCCAAACCCTAACCCTAACCCTAACCCTAACCCTAACCCAAACCTTAACCCTAACCCTAACCCTAACCCTAACCCTAACCCTAACCCTTACCCTAACCCTAACCCTAACCCTAACCCTAATCCTAACCCTAACCCTAACCCTAACCCTCACCAAAACCCTAAACCTAACCCTAACCCTAACCCTAAACATAACCCTAAACCTAAACCCTAACCGTAACCCTAACCCTACCGTAACCCTAACCCTAACCCTAACCCTTACCATAACCCTAACCCTAACCCTAACTCTAAACCTTAACCCGAACTCTAACCCTAACCCTAAATCTAAGGCTAACCGTAACCCCTAACCCTAACCCTAACCCTAACCCTACCCTAACCATAACCCTAACGCTTACCCTAACCCTAACCCTAACCTGAACCCTAATCCTAACCCTAACCCTAACCCTAAGGCAAACCCTAACACTAAACCTAACACTAACCCTAACCCTAACAGTAAACCTAACTCTAAACCTAACTCTAACACTAACCCAAATCCCTAACCTTAACACTACCCCAAAACCTAACCCTAACCCTATCCCAAACCCTAACCCTAACCATAACCCTAACCCTAACCCTAACGTAAACCCTAAGCCTAACCCAACCCTAACACTAACCCTAACCCTAATTGTAACTCTAACCCTAACGCAAATCCTAAACCTAACCCTAAACCTAACCCTAACCTAACCCAAACCGTAACCCTAACCCTAACCCTAACCCTTACTCTAACCCTAACACAAACCCTAACCCCTAACCCTAACCCTAAGCCTAACTCTACCCTAACCCAATCCCTAACCATAACCCTAACCCTAACACTAACCCTAACACTAACTCTAACCCTAACACAAACCCTAACACTAATCCTAAACCTAACCCTAACCCTAACCCTAACCCTAACCCTAACCCTAACCCTAACCCTTACCCTAACCCTAACGCAAACACTAACCCTAACCCTACCCTAACCCTAACCCTAACTCTAACACTTACCCTAACCCCTAACCCTAACCCTAACCCTACCCTAAACCTAACCCTAATCCAAACCCTAACCCTAACGCTAACGTAACCCTAACCCTAACCCTAAGCCTAAACCTAACACTAACACTAAACCCTAACCCTAACACTTACCCTAACCGTAATCCAAACCCTAACCCTAACCCTAACCCAAACCCTAACCCTAACCCTAACCCTAACATTAACCCTAACCCTAAACCCTAACCCTAACCCAAACCCTACCGTAACTCTAACCCTAACCCTAACCCTTTCCCTAACCCTAATCCAAACACAAAACCTAACCCTAACCGTAACCCTAACCCAAACCGTAACCCTAACCCTAACCCTAACCCTAACCCTAAGCCTAACCCTAACCCTACCCTAATCCTAACCCTAACGCTTACCCTAACCCTAACCCTAACCCTAACACTAACTCTAACCCTAACACAAACCCTAACCCTAACCCTAACCCTAACCCTAACCCTAATCCTAACTAACCCTAACCCTAACCCTAACCCTAACCCTAACCCTAACCTGACCCTAACCCTAACCCTAACCCTAACCCTAACCCTAACCCTAAACTGAACCCTAACCCTAACCCTAACCCTAACGCAAACCCTAACCCAAACCCTAACCCTAACACTAACCCTAACACTAACACTAACCTTAAACCTCACCCTAACCCTAACCCTAACTCTAACCCTAACTCTAACCCTTACCCTAACACTAACCAAAACCCTATAGCTAACCCTAACCCTAACCCAAATCCTAACCCTAACCCTAACCCTAACCCTAAATCTAAGGCTAACCGTAACCCCTAACCCTAACCCTAACCCTAACCCTACCCTAACCATAACCCTAACCCTTACCCTAACCCTAACCCTAACCTGAACCCTAACCCTAACCCTAACCCTAACCCTAACCCTAACCCTAACCCTAAGGCAAACCCTAACACTAAACCTAACACTAACCCTAACCCTAACAGTAAACCTAAATCTAACCCTAACCCTAACCCTAACCATAACCTTAACCCTAACCCTAACGTAAACCCTAAGCCTAACCCAACCCTAACACTAACCCTAACCCTAATTCTAATTCTAACCCTAACGCAAACCATAACCCTAACCCTAACCCTAACCCTAACCCTAACCTAACACAAACCGTAACCCTAACCCTAACCCTAACCCTAACCCTAACCCTAACCCTTACCCTAACCCTAATACTAACCCTAACCCCTAACCCTAACCCTAAGCCTAACTCTACCCTAACCCAATCCCTAACCATAACCCTAAACCTAACACTAACCCTAACACTAACTCTAACCCTAACGCAAACTCTAACCCTAAACCTAACCCTAACCCTAAAACTAACCGTAACCCTAACCCTAACCATAACCCTTACCCTAACCCTAACCCAAACCCTAACCTAACCCTAACCCTAACCCTAACCCTAACCATAACCATAACCCTAACTCTAACACTTACCCTAACCCCTAACCCTATCCCTACCCTAAACCTAACCCTAACCCAAACCCTAACCCTAACCCTAACGCAACCCTAACCCTAACCCTAAGCCTAAACCTAACCCTAACCCTAACCCTAACCCTAACCTAACACAAACCGTAACCGTAACCCTAACCCTAACCCTAACCCTAACCCTTACCCTAACCCTAACCCTAACCCTAACCCCTAACCCTAACCCTAAGCCTAACTCTACCCTAACCCAATCCCTAACCATAACCCTAAACCTAACACTAACCCTAACACTAACTCTAACCCTAACGCAAACTCTAACCCTAACCCTAACCCTAACCCTAAAACTAACCGTAACCCTAACCCTAACCATAACCCTTACCCTAACCCTAACCCAAACCCTAACCCTAACCCTAACCCTAACCATAACCATAACCCTAACTCTAACACTTACCCTAACCCCTAACCCTATCCCTACCCTAAACCTAACCCTAACCCAAACCCTAACCCTAACCCTAACGCAACCCTAACCCTAACCCTATGCCTAAACCTAACACTAACACTAACACTAAACCCTATCCCTAACACTAACACTTACCCTAACCGTAATCCAAACCCTAACCCTAACCCTAACCCAAAACCTAAAGCTAACCCTAACCCTAACATTAACCCTAACATTAAACCCTAACCCTAACCCTAACCCTACCGTAACTCTAACCCTAACCCTTACCCTAACCCTAATCCAAACCCTAAACCTAACCCTAACCGTAACCCTAACCCAAACCGTAACCCTAACCCTAAACCTAAGCCTAACCCTAACCCTAACCCTACCCTAATCCTAACCCTAACGCTTACCCTAACCCTAACACTAACCCTAACCCTAACCCTAATCCTAACACTAAGCGTAACTCTAACCCTAACTGTAAACCTAACCCTAACCGTAACCCTAACCCTAACCCCTAATCCTAACCCTAATCCTAACCCTAAACCTAACCCTAACCCTAACCCTAACCCCTAACCCTAACCCTAAGCCTACCTCTACCCTAACCCAAACCCTTCCCATAACCCTAATCCTAAAACTAACCCTAACACTAACTCTAAACCTAACGCAAACCCTAAACCTAACCCTAACCCTAACCCTAACCGTAACCCTAACCCTAACCCTAACCCTTACCCTAACCCTAAACCAAACCCTAACCCTAACCCTAACCCTAACCCTAACCCAAACCTTAACCCTAACCCTAACACTAATCCTAACCCTTAACCTAACCCTAACCCTTAGTATAACCCTAACCCTAACCCTAACCCTAACCCTAACCCTAAATCTAAGGCTAACCGTAACCCCTAACCCTAACCCTACCACTAACCCTACCCTAACCATAACCCTAACCCTTACCCTAACCCTAACCTGAAGCCTAACCCTAACCCTAACCCTAACCCTAACCCTAAGGCAAACCCTAACACTAAACCTAACACTAACACTAACCCTAACAGTAAACCTAACTCTAAACCTAACCCTAACCCTAACCCAAATCCCTAACCTTAACACTAACCCAAAACCTAACCCTAACCCTAACCCAAACCCTAACCCGAACCATAACCCTAACCCTAACGTAAACCCTAAGCCTAACCCAACCATAACACTAACCCGAACCCTAATTCTAACTCTAACCCTAACGCAAATCCTAACCGTAACCCTAATCCTAACCCTAACCCTAACCTAACCCAAACCGTAACCCTAACCCTAACCCTAACCCTAACCCTTACCCTAACCCTAACCATAACCCTAACCCTAACCCTAACCCTAACCCTAACCCTTACCCTAACCCTAACGCAAACACTAACCCTAACCCTAACCCTAACCCTAACCCTAACTCTAACACTTACCCTAACCCCTAACCCTAACCCTAACCCTAACCCTACCCTAAACCTAACCCTAACCCAAACACTAACCCTAACCCTAACGCAACCCTAACCCTAACCCTAAGCCTAAACCTAACACTATCACTAAACCCTAACCCTAACCCTAACACTTACCCTAACCGTAATCGAAACCCTAACCCTAACCCTAACCCAAACCCTAACCCTAACCCTAACATTAACCCTAACCCTAAACCCTAACCCTAACCCTAACCCTTACCCTAACCCTAATCCAAACCCAAAACCTAACCCTAACCGTAACCCTAACCCAAACCGTAACCCTAACCCTAACCCTAACCCTAAGCCTAACCCTAACCCTAACCCTACCCTAATCCTAAACCTAACGCTTACCCTAACCCTAACCCTAACCCTAACCCTAACACTAACTCTAACCCTAACACAAACCCTAACCCTAACCCTAACCCTAAACCTAACCCTAACTAACCGTAACCCTAACCCTAACCGTAACCCTAACCCTAACCCTAACCCTAACCTGACCCTTACCCTAACCCTAACACTAACCCTAACCCTAAACTGAACCCTAACTCTAACCCTGACCCTAACGCAAACCCTAACCCAAACCCTAACCCTAACACTAACCCTAACCCTAACACTAACCTTAAACCTCACCCTAACCCTAACCCTAACTCTAACCCTAACTCTAACCCTACCCTAACCCTAACCAAAACCCTATAGCTAACCCTAACCCTAACCCAAATCCTAATCCTATCCCTAACCCTAAATCTAAGGCACCGTAACCCCTAACCCTAACCCTAACCCTAACCCTACCCTAACCATAACCCTAACCCTTACCCTAACCCTAACCCTAACCTGAACCCTAACCCTAACCCTAACCCTAAGGCAAACCCTAACACTAAACCTAACACTAACCCTAACCCTAACAGTAAACCTAAATCTAAACCTAACCCTAACCCTAACCCAAATCCCTAACCTTAACACTAACCCAAAACCTAACCCTAACCCTAACCCTAACCCTAACCATAACCTTAACCCTAACCCTAACGTAAACCCTAAGCCTAACCCAACCCTAACACTAACCCTAACCCTAATTCTAACTCTAACCCTAACGCAAACCATAACCCTAACCCTAACCCTAACCCTAACCCTAACCTAACCCAAACCGTAACCCTAACCCTAACCCTAACCCTAACCCTAACATTTACCCTAACCCTAACACTAACCCTAACCCCTAACCCTAACCCTAAGCCTAACTCTACCCTAACCCAATCCCTAACCCTAACCCTAATCCTAACACTAAGCGTAACTCTAACCCTAACTGTAACTCTAACCCTAACCGTAACCCTAACCCTAACCCCTAATCCTAACCCTAATCCTAACACTAACCCTAACCCTAACACTAACCCTAACCCCTAACCCTAACCCTAAGCCTAACTCTACCCTAACCCAAACCCTTCCCATAACCCTAACCCTAAAACTAACCCTAACACTAACTCTAACCCTAACGCAAACCCTAAACCTAACCCTAACCCTAACCCTAACCGTAATCCTAACCCTAACCCTAACCCTTACCCTAACCCTAACCAAAACCCTAACCCTAACCCTAACCCTAACACAAACCTTAACCCTAACCCTAACCTTAACCATAAACCTTACCCTATCCCTAACCCTTACCATAACCCTAAACCTAACCCTAACCCTAAACCCTAACCCTAACCCTAAATCTAAGGCTAACCGTAACACCTAACCCTAACCCTAACCCTAACCCTAACCCTAACCTGAACCCTAACCATAACCTTAACCCTAACCCTAACCCTAACGTAAACCCTAAGCCTAACCCAACCCTAACCCTAACCCTAACCCTAATTCTAACTCTAACCCTAACACTAACCCTAACCCAAATCCTAACACTAACCCTAACCCTAACCATAACCCTAACCCTAACCCTAACCGTAACCCTAACCCTAACCCCTAATCCTAACCCTAATCCTAACCCTAACCCTAACCGGAACACTAACCCTAACCCCTAACCCTAACCCTAAGCCTAACTCTACCCTAACCCAAACCCTTACCATAACCCTAACCCTAACACTAATCCTAACACTAACTCTAACCCTAACGCAAACCCTACACCTAACCCTAACCCTAACCCTAACCCTAACCCTAACAGTAACCCTAACCCTAACCCTAACCCTAACCCTAACCCTAACACTTACCCTAACCCTAACCCTAACCCTAACCCTAATCCTAACCCTAACCCTATCCCTAACCCTCACCAAAACCCTAAACCTAACCCTAACCCTAACCCTAAACATAACCCTAAACCTAAACCCTAACTGTAACCCTAACGCTACCGTAACCCTAACCCTAAACCTAACCCTTACCATAACCCTAACCATAACCCTAACCCTAACCCTAACCCTAAACCCTAACCCGAACTCTAACCCTAACCCTAAATCTAAGGCTAACCGTAACCCCTAACCCTAACCCTAACCCTAACCCTACCCTAACCATAACCCTAACCCTTACCCTAACCCTAACCCTAACCTGAACCCTAACCCTAACCCTAACCCTAACCCTAAGGCAAACCCTAACACTAAACCTAACACTAACCCTAACCCTAACAGTAAACCTAACTCTAAACCTAACCCTAACCCTAACCGAATTCCCTAACCTTAACACTAACCCAAAACCTAACCCTAACCCTATCACAAACCCTAACCCTAACCATAACCCTAACCCTAACCCTAACACTAACACTAACACTAAACCCTAAACCTAACTCTAAACCTAACCCAAACCCTTACCCTAACCGTAATCCAAACCCTAACCCTAATCCTAACCCTAACCCTAACTCAAACCCTAAACCTAACCCTAACACTAACCCTAACCATAACCCTTACCCTAAACCCTAACCGTAACCCTAACCCTACCGTAACCCTAATCCTAACCCTAACCCTTACCATAACCCTAACCCTAACCCTAACCCTAACCCTAAACCCTAACCCTAACCCTAACTCTAACCCTAAGCCTAACTCTAAAAGGAAGAGGAACACTGTTCTAAATTCTTTTTTTTAACCCTAACCCTAACCCTAACCCAACCCTATACCTAACCCTAACCCTAACACTAATCCTAACCCTAAACCTAACCCTAACCCTAACCCCTAACCCTAACACAAAACCTAAGCCTAACCCTAATCCTAACCCTAAACCTTACCCTAACCCTAACCCAAATCCTAACCCTAACCCTAACCCTAAGCCTAACACAAATCCTAACCCTAACCCTAACCCTAACCCTAAACCCTAACCCTAACCCTAACCCTAACCTAACCCTAACCCTAACCCTAACCCTAACCCTAACCCTAAACTGAACCCTAACCCTAACCCTAACCCTAACCCTAACGCAAACCGTAAGCCAAACCCTAACCCTAACACTAACCCTAACCCTAACACTAACCTTAAACCTCACCCTAACCCTAACCCAACCCTAACCCTAACTCTATCCCTAACCCTAACCCTTACCCTAACCCTAAACCAAACCCTATAGTTAACCCTAACCATAACCCTAATCCAAATCCTAACCCTAACCCTAAATCTAAGGCTAACCGTAACACCTAACCCTAACCCTAACCCTAACCCTACCCTAACCATAACCCTACCCTAACCCTAACCCTAACCCTAACCCTAACCCTAACCTGAACCCTAACCCTAACCCTAACCCTAACCCTAACCCTAAGGCAAACCCTAACACTAAACCTAACACTAACCCTAATCCTAACAGTAAACCTCACTCTGAACCTAACCCTTACCCTAACCCAAATCCCTAACCTTAACACTAACCCAAAACCTAACCCTAACCCTAACCCTAACCATAACACTAACCCTAACCCTAACGTAAACCCTAAGCCTAACCCAACCCTAACCCTAACCCTAACCCTAATTCTAACTCTAACCCTAACGCAAAACCTAACCCTAACCCTAACGCTAACCCTAACCCTAACCCAAACCCTAACCATAACCCTAACCCTAACCCTAACCCTAACCTGAACCCTAACCATAACCTTAACCCTAACCCTAACCCTAACGTAAACCCTAAGCCTAACCCAACCCTAACCCTAACCCTAACCCTAATTCTAACTCTAACCCTAATACTAACCCTAACCCAAATCCTAACACTAACCCTAACCCTAACCATAACCTTAACCCTAACCCTAACCCTAACCCTAACACTAACTCTAACCCTAACACAAACCCTAACCCTAACCCTAACCCTAACCCTAACCCTAACCCTAACCCTAACTAACCGTAACCCTAACCCTAACCCTAACCCTAACCCTAACCCTAACCCTAAACCTAACCTGACCCTAACCCTAACCCTAACCCTAACCCTAAACTGAACCCTAACCCTAACCCTAACCCTAAGCCTAACGCAAACCCTAACCCAAACCCTAACCCTAACACTAACCCTAACCCTAACACTAACCTTAAACCTCACCCTAACCCTAACCCTAACCCTAACTCTAACCCTAACCCTAACCCTTACCGTAACCCTAATCCAAACCCTATAGCTAACCCTAACCCTAACCCTAACCCAAATCCTAACCCTAACCCTAACCCTAAATCTAAGGCTAACCGTAACCCCTAACCCTAACCCTAACCCTAACCCTAACCCTACCCTAACCATAAACCTAACCCTTACCTTAACCCTAACCCTAACCTCAACCCTAACCCTAACCCTAACCCTAACCCTAACCCAAACCCTAAGGAAAACCCTAACACTTAACCTAACACTAACCCTAACCCTAACAGTAAACCTAACTCTAAACCTAACCCTAACCCTAACCCAAATCCCTAACCTTAACACTAACCCAAAACCTAACCCTAACCCTAACCCTAACCCTAACCCTAGCCCTAACCATAACCTTAACCCTAACGTAAACCCTAAGCCTAACCCAACCCTAACACAAACCTAACCCTAATTCTACCTCTAACCCTAACGCAAACCCTAACCGTAACCCTAACCCTAACCCTAACCTAACCCAAAACGTAACCCTAAACCTAACCCTAACCCTTACCGTAACCCTAACCCTAACACTAACCCTTACCCTAACGCTAACACTAACCCTAACCCCTAACCCTAACCCTAAGCCTAACTCTACCCTAACCCAATCCCTAACCATAACACTAACCCTAACACTAACCCTAACACTAACTCTAACCCTAACGCAAACCCTAACCCTAACCCTAACCCTAACCATAACCCTAACCCTAACCGTAACCCTAACCCTAACCCTTACCCTAACCCTAACCCAAACCCTAACCCTAACCCTAACCCTAACCCTAACCCTAACTCTAACACTTACCTTAACTCCTAACCCTAACCCTAACCCTACCCTAAACCTAACCCTAACCCTAACCCTAAAGCAACCCTAACCCTAACCCTAAGCCTAAACCTAACACTAACACTAAACCCTAACCCTAACCCTAACACTTACCCCAACCGTAATCCAAACCCTAACCCTAACCCTAACCCAAACCCTAAAGCTAACCCTAACCCTAACATTAACCCTAACCCTAAACCCTAACCCTAACCCTAATCCTACCGTAACTCTAACACTAACCCTTACCCTAACCCTAATCCAAACCCTAAACCTAACCCTAACCGTAACCCTAACCCAAACCGTAACCCTAACCCTACCCTAACCCTAACCCTAACCCTACCCTAATCCTAACCCTAACGCTTACCCTAACCCTAACACTAGCCCTAAGCCTAACCCTAAACCTAACACTAAGCGTAACTCGAACCCTAATTGTAACCCTAACCCTAACCGTAACCCTAATCCTAACCCCTAATCCTAACCCTAATCCTAACCCTAACCCTATCCCTAACACTAACCCTAACCCCTAACCCTAACCCTAAGACTAACTCTACCCTAACCCAAACCCTTACCATAACCCTAACCCTAACACTAACCCTAACACTAACTCTAACCCTAACGCAAATCCTAAACCTAACCCTAACCCTAAAACTAACAGTAACCCTAACCCTAACCCTAACCCTTACCCTAACTCTAACCCAAACCCTAACCCTAACCCTACCCCTAACCCTAACCCAAACCTTAACCCTAACCCTAACCCTAACCCTAACCCTTACCCTAACCCTAACCCTAACCCTAATCCTAACCCTAACCCTAACCCTAACCCTCACCAAAACCCTAAACCTAACCCTAACCCTAACCCTAACCCTAAACCTAACCCTAACCCTAAAACTAACCGTAACCCTAACCCTAACCATAACCCTTACCCTAACCCTAACCCAAACCCTAACCTAACCCTAACCCTAACCCTAACCCTAACCATAACCATAACCCTAACTCTAACACTTACCCTAACCCCTAACCCTATCCCTACCCTAAACCTAACCCTAACCCAAACCCTAACCCTAACCCTAACGCAACCCTAACCCTAACCCTAAGCCTAAACCTAACCCTAACCCTAACCCTAACCCTAACCCTAACCTAACACAAACCGTAACCGTAACCCTAACCCTAACCCTAACCCTAACCCTTACCCTAACCCTAACCCTAACCCTAACCCCTAACCCTAACCCTAAGCCTAACTCTACCCTAACCCAATTCCTAACCATAACCCTAAACCTAACACTAACCCTAACACTAACTCTAACCCTAACGCAAACTCTAACCCTAACCCTAACCCTAACCCTAAAACTAACCGTAACCCTAACCCTAACCATAACCCTTACCCTAACCCTAACCCAAACCCTAACCCTAACCCTAACCCTAACCATAACCATAACCCTAACTCTAACACTTACCCTAACCCCTAACCCTATCCCTACCCTAAACCTAACCCTAACCCAAACCCTAACCCTAACCCTAACGCAACCCTAACCCTAACCCTATGCCTAAACCTAACACTAACACTAACACTAAACCCTATCCCTAACACTAACACTTACCCTAACCGTAATCCAAACCCTAACCCTAACCCTAACCCAAAACCTAAAGCTAACCCTAACCCTAACATTAACCCTAACATTAAACCCTAACCCTAACCCTAACCCTACCGTAACTCTAACCCTAACCCTTACCCTAACCCTAATCCAAACCCTAAACCTAACCCTAACCGTAACCCTAACCCAAACCGTAACCCTAACCCTAAACCTAAGCCTAACCCTAACCCTAACCCTACCCTAATCCTAACCCTAACGCTTACCCTAACCCTAACACTAACCCTAACCCTAACCCTAATCCTAACACTAAGCGTAACTCTAACCCTAACTGTAAACCTAACCCTAACCGTAACCCTAACCCTAACCCCTAATCCTAACCCTAATCCTAACCCTAAACCTAACCCTAACCCTAACCCTAACCCCTAACCCTAACCCTAAGCCTACCTCTACCCTAACCCAAACCCTTCCCATAACCCTAATCCTAAAACTAACCCTAACACTAACTCTAAACCTAACGCAAACCCTAAACCTAACCCTAACCCTAACCCTAACCGTAACCCTAACCCTAACCCTAACCCTTACCCTAACCCTAACCCAAACCCTAACCCTAACCCTAACCCTAACCCTAACCCAAACCTTAACCCTAACCCTAACACTAATCCTAACCCTTAACCTAACCCTAACCCTTAGTATAACCCTAACCCTAACCCTAACCCTAACCCTAACCCTAAATCTAAGGCTAACCGTAACCCCTAACCCTAACCCTACCACTAACCCTACCCTAACCATAACCCTAACCCTTACCCTAACCCTAACCTGAACCCTAACCCTAACCCTAACCCTAACCCTAAGGCAAACCCTAACACTAAACCTAACACTAACCCTAACCCTAACAGTAAACCTAACTCTAAACCTAACCCTAACCCTAACCCAAATCCCTAACCTTAACACTAACCCAAAACCTAACCCTAACCCTAACCCAAACCCTAACCCGAACCATAACCCTAACCCTAACCCTAACGTAAACCCTAAGCCTAACCCAACCATAACACTAACCCGAACCCTAATTCTAACTCTAACCCTAACGCAAATCCTAACCGTAACCCTAATCCTAACCCTAACCCTAACCTAACCCAAACCGTAACCCTAACCCTAACCCTAACCCTAACCCTTACCCTAACCCTAACCATAACCCTAACCCTAACCCTAACCCTAACCCTAACCCTTACCCTAACCCTAACGCAAACACTAACCCTAACCCTAACCCTAACCCTAACCCTAACTCTAACACTTACCCTAACCCCTAACCCTAACCCTAACCCTAACCCTACCCTAAACCTAACCCTAACCCAAACCCTAACCCTAACCCTAACGCAACCCTAACCCTAACCCTAAGCCTAAACCTAACACTATCACTAAACCCTAACCCTAACCCTAACACTTACCCTAACCGTAATCCAAACCCTAACCCTAACCCTAACCCAAACCCTAACCCTAACCCTAACATTAACCCTAACCCTAAACCCTAACCCTAACCCTAACCCTAACCCTTACCCTAACCCTAATCCAAACCCAAAACCTAACCCTAACCGTAACCCTAACCCAAACCGTAACCCTAACCCTAACCCTAACCCTAAGCCTAACCCTAACCCTAACCCTACCCTAATCCTAAACCTAACGCTTACCCTAACCCTAACCCTAACCCTAACCCTAACACTAACTCTAACCCTAACACAAACCCTAACCCTAACCCTAACCCTAAACCTAACCCTAACTAACCGTAACCCTAACCCTAACCGTAACCCTAACCCTAACCCTAACCCTAACCTGACCCTTACCCTAACCCTAACACTAACCCTAACCCTAAACTGAACCCTAACTCTAACCCTGACCCTAACGCAAACCCTAACCCAAACCCTAACCCTAACACTAACCCTAACCCTAACACTAACCTTAAACCTCACCCTAACCCTAACCCTAACTCTAACCCTAACTCTAACCCTACCCTAACCCTAACCAAAACCCTATAGCTAACCCTAACCCTAACCCAAATCCTAATCCTATCCCTAACCCTAAATCTAAGGCACCGTAACCCCTAACCCTAACCCTAACCCTAACCCTACCCTAACCATAACCCTAACCCTTACCTTAACCCTAACCCTAACCTGAACCCTAACCCTAACCCTAACCCTAAGGCAAACCCTAACACTAAACCTAACACTAACCCTAACCCTAACAGTAAACCTAAATCTAAACCTAACCCTAACCCTAACCCAAATC
Organism: Microtus californicus; assembly: GCA_028537955.1. Taxonomy (NCBI): domain Eukaryota; kingdom Metazoa; phylum Chordata; class Mammalia; order Rodentia; family Cricetidae; genus Microtus; species Microtus californicus. The sequence goes on from JAQJZF010000043.1 coordinate 182,849, forward strand.
CCTAACCTTAACACTAACCCAAAACCTAACCCTAACCCTAACCCTAACCCTAACCATAACCTTAACCCTAACCCTAACGTAAACCCTAAGCCTAACCCAACCCTAACACTAACCCTAACCCTAATTCTAACTCTAACCCTAACGCAAACCATAACCCTAACCCTAACCCTAACCCTAACCCTAACCTAACCCAAACCGTAACCCTAACCCTAACCCTAACCCTAACCCTAACCCTAACCCTAACCCTAACATTTACCCTAACCCTAACACTAACCCTAACCCCTAACCCTAACCCTAAGCCTAACTCTACCCTAACCCAATCCCTAACCCTAACCCTAATCCTAACACTAAGCGTAACTCTAACCCTAACTGTAACTCTAACCCTAACCGTAACCCTAACCCTAACCCCTAATCCTAACCCTAATCCTAACACTAACCCTAACCCTAACACTAACCCTAACCCCTAACCCTAACCCTAAGCCTAACTCTACCCTAACCCAAACCCTTCCCATAACCCTAACCCTAAAACTAACCCTAACACTAACTCTAACCCTAACGCAAACCCTAAACCTAACCCTAACCCTAACCCTAACCGTAATCCTAACCCTAACCCTAACCCTTACCCTAACCCTAACCAAAACCCTAACCCTAACCCTAACCCTAACACAAACCTTAACCCTAACCCTAACCTTAACCATAAACCTTACCCTATCCCTAACCCTTACCATAACCCTAACCCTAACCCTAACCCTAAACCCTAACCCTAACCCTAAATCTAAGGCTAACCGTAACACCTAACCCTAACCCTAACCCTAATACTAACCATAACCTGAACCCTAACCATAACCTTAACCCTAACCCTAACCCTAACGTAAACCCTAAGCCTAACCCAACCCTAACCCTAACCCTAACCCTAATTCTAACTCTAACCCTAACACTAACCCTAACCCAAATCCTAACACTAACCCTAACCCTAACCATAACCCTAACCCTAACCCTAACCGTAACCCTAACCCTAACCCCTAATCCTAACCCTAATCCTAACCCTAACCCTAACCGGAACACTAACCCTAACCCCTAACCCTAACCCTAAGCCTAACTCTACCCTAACCCAAACCCTTACCATAACCCTAACCCTAACACTTATCCTAACACTAACTCTAACCCTAACGCAAACCCTACACCTAACCCTAACCCTAACCCTAACCCTAACAGTAACCCTAACCCTAACCCTAACCCTAACCCTAACCCTAACCCTAACCCTAACACTTACCCTAACCCTAACCCTAACCCTAACCCTAATCCTAACCCTAACCCTATCCCTAACCCTCACCAAAACCCTAAACCTAACCCTAACCCTAACCCTAAACATAACCCTAAACCTAAACCCTAACTGTAACCCTAACGCTACCGTAACCCTAACCCTAACCCTAACCCTTACCATAACCCTAACCATAACCCTAACCCTAACCCTAACCCTAAACCCTAACCCGAACTCTAACCCTAACCCTAAATCTAAGGCTAACCGTAACCCCTAACCCTAACCCTAACCCTAACCCTACCCTAACCATAACCCTAACCCTTACCCTAACCCTAACCCTAACCTGAACCCTAACCCTAACCCTAACCCTAACCCTAAGGCAAACCCTAACACTAAACCTAACACTAACCCTAACCCTAACAGTAAACCTAACTCTAAACCTAACCCTAACCCTAACCGAATTCCCTAACCTTAACACTAACCCAAAACCTAACCCTAACCCTATCACAAACCCTAACCCTAACCATAACCCTAACCCTAACCCTAACACTAACACTAACACTAAACCCTAAACCTAACTCTAAACCTAACCCAAACCCTTACCCTAACCGTAATCCAAACCCTAACCCTAATCCTAACCCTAACCCTAACTCAAACCCTAAACCTAACCCTAACACTAACCCTATCCATAACCCTTACCCTAAACCCTAACCGTAACCCTAACCCTACCGTAACCCTAATCCTAACCCTAACCCTTACCATAACCCTAACCCTAGCCCTAACCCTAACCCTAAACCCTAACCCTAACCCTAACTCTAACCCTAAGCCTAACTCTAAAAGGAAGAGGAACACTGTTCTAAATTCTTTTTTTTAACCCTAACCCTAACCCTAACCCAACCCTATACCTAACCCTAACCCTAACACTAATCCTAACCCTAAACCTAACCCTAACCCTAACCCCTAACCCTAACACAAAACCTAAGCCTAACCCTAATCCTAACCCTAAACCTTACCCTAACCCTAACCCAAATCCTAACCCTAACCCTAAGCCTAACACAAATCCTAACCCTAACCCTAACCCTAACCCTAAACCCTAACCCTAACCCTAACCCTAACCTAACCCTAACCCTAACCCTAACCCTAACCCTAACCCTAAACTGAACCCTAACCCTAACCCTAACCCTAACCCTAACGCAAACCCTAACCCAAACCCTAACCCTAACACTAACCCTAACCCTAACACTAACCTTAAACCTCACCCTAACCCTAACCCTAACCCTAACCCTAACTCTATCCCTAACCCTAACCCTTACCCTAACCCTAAACCAAACCCTATAGCTAACCCTAACCATAACCCTAATCCAAATCCTAACCCTAACCCTAAATCTAAGGCTAACCGTAACACCTAACCCTAACCCTAACCCTAACCCTACCCTAACCATAACCCTACCCTAACCCTAACCCTAACCCTAACCCTAACCCTAACCTGAACCCTAACCCTAACCCTAACCCTAACCCTAACCCTAAGGCAAACCCTAACACTAAACCTAACACTAACCCTAATCCTAACAGTAAACCTCACTCTGAACCTAACCCTTACCCTAACCCAAATCCCTAACCTTAACACTAACCCAAAACCTAACCCTAACCCTAACCCTAACCATAACACTAACCCTAACCCTAACGTAAACCCTAAGCCTAACCCAACCCTAACCCTAACCCTAACCCTAATTCTAACTCTAACCCTAACGCAAAACCTAACCCTAACCCTAACGCTAACCCTAACCCTAACCCAAACCCTAACCATAACCCTAACCCTAACCCTAACCCTAACCTGAACCCTAACCATAACCTTAACCCTAACCCTAACCCTAACGTAAACCCTAAGCCTAACCCAACCCTAACCCTAACCCTAACCCTAATTCTAACTCTAACCCTAATACTAACCCTAACCCAAATCCTAACACTAACCCTAACCCTAACCATAACCTTAACCCTAACCCTAACCCTAACCCTAACACTAACTCTAACCCTAACACAAACCCTAACCCTAACCCTAACCCTAACCCTAACCCTAACCCTAACCCTAACTAACCGTAACCCTAACCCTAACCCTAACCCTAACCCTAACCCTAACCCTAAACCTAACCTGACCCTAACCCTAACCCTAACCCTAACCCTAAACTGAACCCTAACCCTAACCCTAACCCTAAGCCTAACGCAAACCCTAACCCAAACCCTAACCCTAACACTAACCCTAACCCTAACACTAACCTTAAACCTCACCCTAACCCTAACCCTAACCCTAACTCTAACCCTAACCCTAACCCTTACCGTAACCCTAATCCAAACCCTATAGCTAACCCTAACCCTAACCCTAACCCAAATCCTAACCCTAACCCTAACCCTAAATCTAAGGCTAACCGTAACCCCTAACCCTAACCCTAACCCTAACCCTAACCCTACCCTAACCATAACCCTAACCCTTACCTTAACCCTAACCCTAACCTCAACCCTAACCCTAACCCTAACCCTAACCCTAACCCTAACCCTAACCCTAAGGAAAACCCTAACACTTAACCTAACACTAACCCTAACCCTAACAGTAAACCTAACTCTAAACCTAACCCTAACCCTAACCCAAATCCCAAACCTTAACACTAACCAAAAACCTAACCCTAACCCTAACCCTAACCCTAACCCTAGCCCTAACCATAACCTTAACCCTAACGTAAACCCTAAGCCTAACCCAACCCTAACACAAACCTAACCCTAATTCTACCTCTAACCCTAACGCAAACCCTAACCGTAACCCTAACCCTAACCCTAACCTAACCCAAAACGTAACCCTAAACCTAACCCTAACCCTTACCGTAACCCTAACCCTAACACTAACCCTTACCCTAACGCTAACACTAACCCTAACCCCTAACCCTAACCCTAAGCCTAACTCTACCCTAACCCAATCCCTAACCATAACACTAACCCTAACACTAACCCTAACACTAACTCTAACCCTAACGCAAACCCTAACCCTAACCCTAACCCTAACCTTAACCCTAACCCTAACCGTAACCCTAACCCTAACCCTTACCCTAACCCTAACCCAAACCCTAACCCTAACCCTAACCCTAACCCTAACCCTAACCCTAACCCTAACCCTAACTCTAACACTTACCTTAACTCCTAACCCTAACCCTAACCCTACCCTAAACCTAACCCTAACCCTAACCCTAAAGCAACCCTAACCCTAACCCTAAGCCTAAACCTAACACTAACACTAAACCCTAACCCTAACCCTAACACTTACCCCAACCGTAATCCAAACCCTAACCCTAACCCTAACCCAAACCCTAAAGCTAACCCTAACCCTAACATTAACCCTAACCCTAAACCCTAACCCTAACCCTAATCCTACCGTAACTCTAACACTAACCCTTACCCTAACCCTAATCCAAACCCTAAACCTAACCCTAACCGTAACCCTAACCCAAACCGTAACCCTAACCCTACCCTAACCCTAACCCTAACCCTACCCTAATCCTAACCCTAACGCTTACCCTAACCCTAACACTAGCCCTAAGCCTAACCCTAAACCTAACACTAAGCGTAACTCGAACCCTAATTGTAACCCTAACCCTAACCGTAACCCTAATCCTAACCCCTAATCCTAACCCTAATCCTAACCCTAACCCTATCCCTAACACTAACCCTAACCCCTAACCCTAACCCTAAGACTAACTCTACCCTAACCCAAACCCTTACCATAACCCTAACCCTAACACTAACCCTAACACTAACTCTAACCCTAACGCAAATCCTAAACCTAACCCTAACCCTAAAACTAACAGTAACCCTAACCCTAACCCTAACCCTTACCCTAACTCTAACCCAAACCCTAACCCTAACCCTACCCCTAACCCTAACCCAAACCTTAACCCTAACCCTAACCCTAACCCTAACCCTTACCCTAACCCTAACCCTAACCCTAATCCTAACCCTAACCCTAACCCTAACCCTCACCAAAACCCTAAACCTAACCGTAACCCTAACCCTAAACATAACCCTAAACCTAAACCCTAACCGTAACCCTAACCCTACCGTAACCCTAACCCTAACCCTAACCCCAAACCCTAACCCTAACCATAACCCTAACCCTAACCCTAACGTAAACCCTAAGCCTAACCCAACCTTAACACTAACCCTAACCCTAATTCTAACTCTAACCCTAACGCAAATCCTAACCCTAACCCTAACCCTAAACCTAACCCTAACCTAACCCAAACCGTAATCCTAACCCTAACCCTAACCCTAACCCTTACCCTAAGCCTAACACAAACCCTAACCCCTAACCCTAACCCTAAGCCTAACTCTACCCTAAACCAATCCCTAACCATAACCCTAACCCTAACACTAACCCTAACACTAACTCTAACCCTAACGCAAACCCTAACCCTAATCCTAACCCTAACCCTAACCATAACCCTAACCCTAACCCTAACCCTAACCCTAACCCTTACCCTAACCCTAACGCAAACACTAACCCTAACCCTACCCTAACCCTAACCCTAACTCTTACACTTACCCTAACCCCTAACCCTAACCCTAACCCTAACCCTACCCTAAACCTAACCCTAACCCAAACCCTAACCCTAACCCTAACGCAACCCTAACCCTAACCCTAAGCCTAAACCTAACACTAACACTAAACCCTAACCCTAACCCTAACACTTACCCTAACCGTAATCCAAACCCTAACCCTAACCCTAACCCAAACCCTAAAGCTAACCCTAACCCTAACATTAAGCCTAACCCTAAACCCTAACCCTAACCCTAATCCTACCGTAACTCTAACCCTAACCCTAACCCTAACCCTAACCCTAACCCTAACCCTAACCCTAACCCTAACCCTAACCCTAACCCTAACCCTAACCCTAACTCTAACCCTAACCCTAACCCTAACCCTAACCCTAACCCTAACCCTAACCCTAACCCTAACCCTAACCCTAACCGTAACCCTAACCCAAACCGTAACCCTAACCCTAACCCTAACCCTAAGCCTAACCATAACCCTACCCTAATCCTAACCCTAACGCTTACCCTAACCCTAACCCTAACCCTAACACTAACACTAACCCTAACACAAACCCTAACCCTAACCCTAACCCTAACCCTAACTAACCATAACCCTAACCCTAACCCTAACCCTAACCCTAACCCTAACCTGACCCTAACCCTAACCCTAACCCTAACCCTAACCCTAACCCTAATCCTAACCCTAACCCTAACCCTAACCCTCACCAAAACCCTAAACCTAACCCTAACCCTAACCCTAAACATAACCCTAAACCTAAACCCTAACCTTAACCCTAACCCTACCGTAACCCTAACCCTAACCCTAACCCTTACCATAACCCTAACCCTAACCCTAACCCTAACCCTAAACCCTAACCCGAACTCTAACCCTAACCCTAAATCTAAGGCTAACCGTAACCCCTAACCCTATCCCTAACCCTAACCCTAACCCTAACCATAATCCTAATGCTTACCCTAACCCTAACCCTAACCTGAACCCTAACCCTAACCCTAACCCTAACCCTAAGGCAAACCCTAACACTAAACCTAACACTAACCCTAACCCTAACAGTAAACCTAACTCTAAACCTAACTCTAACCGTAACCCAAATCCCTAACCTTAACACACACCCAAAACCTAACCCTAACCCTATCCCAAACCCTAACCCTAACCATAACCCTAACCCTAACCCTAACGTAAACCCTAAGCCTAACCCAACCCTAACACTAACCCTAACCCTAATTCTAACTCTAACCCTAACGCAAATCCTAACCCTAACCCTACCCTAAACCTAACCCTAACCTAACCCAAACCGTAACCCTAACCCTAACCCTAACCCTAACCCTTACCCTAACCCTAACACAAACCCTAACCCCTAACCCTAACCCTAAGCCTAACTCTACCCTAACCCAATCCCTAACCATAACCCTAACCCTAACACTAACCCTAACACTAACTCTAACCCTAACGCAAACCCTAACCCTAATCCTAAATCTAACCCTAACCATAACCCTAACCCTAACCCTAACCCTAACCCTTACCCTAACCCTAACGCAAACACTAACCCTAACCCTACCCTAACCCTAACCCTAACTCTAACACTTACCCTAACCCCTAACCCTAACCCTAACCCTAACCCTATCCTAAACCTAACCCTAACCCAAACCCTAACCCTAACCCTAACCCTAACCCTAAGCCTAACCCTAACCCTACCCTAATCCTAACCCTAACGCTTACCCTAACCCTAACCCTAACACTAACTCTAACCCTAACACAAACCCTAACCCTAACCCTAACCCTAACCCTAACCCTAACCCTAACTAACCATAACCCTAACCCTAACCCTAACCCTAACGCTAACCCTAAGCTGACCCTAACCCTAACCCTAACCCTAACCCTAAACTGAACCCTAACCCTAACCCTAACGCAAACCCTAACACAAACCCTAACCCTAACACTAACCCTAACCCTAACACTAACCTTAAACCTCACCCTAACCCTAACCCTAACTCTAACCCTAACTCTAACCCTTACCCTAACCCTAACCAAAACCCTATAGCTAACCCTAACCCTAACCCAAATCCTAACCCTAACCCTAACCCTAAATCTAAGGTTAACCGTAACCCCTAACCCTAACCCTAACCCTAACCCTACCCTAACCATAACCCTAACCCTTACCCTAACCCTAACCCTACCTGAAACCTAACCCTAACCCTAACCCTAACCCTAACCCTAACCCTAAGGCAAACCCTAACACTAAACCTAACACTAACCCTAACCCTAACAGTAAACCTAAATCTAAACCTAACCCTAACCCTAACCCAAATCCCTAACCTTAACACTAACCCAAAACCTAACCCTAACCCTAACCCTAACCCTAACCATAACCTTAACCCTAACCCTAACGTAAACCCTAAGCCTAACCCAACCCTAACACTAACCCTAACCCTAATTCTAATTCTAACCCTAACGCAAACCATAACCCTAACCCTAACCCTAACCCTAACCCTAACCTAACACAAACCGTAACCCTAACCCTAACCCTAACCCTAACCCTAACCCTTACCCTAACCCTAACACTAACCCTAACCCCTAACCCTAACCCTAAGCCTAACTCTAAACTAACCCAATCCCTAACCATAACCCTAAACCTAACACTAACCCTAACTTTAACTCTAACCCTAACGCAAACTCTAACCCTAACCCTTACCCTAACCCTAAAACTAACCGTAACCCTAACCCTAACCATAACCCTTACCCTAACCCTAACCCAAACCCTAAACCTAACCCTAACCCTAACCATAACCATAACCCTAACTCTAACACTTACCCTAACCCCTAACCCTATCCCTACCCTAAACCTAACCTAACCCAAACCATAACCCTAACCCTAACGCAACCCTAACCCTAACCCTAAGCCTAAACCTAACCCTAACCCTAACCCTAACCCTAACCCTAACCTAACACAAACCGTAACCCTAACCCTAACCCTAACCCTAACCCTAACCCTTACCCTAACCCTAACACTAACCCTAACCCCTAACCCTAACCCTAAGCCTAACTCTACCCTAACCCAATCCCTAACCATAACCCTAAACCTAACACTAACCCTAACACTAACTCTAACCCTAACGCAAACTCTAACCCTAACCCTAACCCTAAAACTAACCATAACCCTAACCCTAACCATAACCCTTACCCTAACCCTAACCCAAACCCTAACCCTAACCCTAACCATAACCATAACCCTAACTCTAACACTTACCCTAACCCCTAACCCTATCCCTACCCTAAACCTAACCCTAACCCAAACCCTAACCCTAACCCTAACGCAACCCTAACCCTAACCCTAAGCCTAAACCTAACACTAACACTAAACCCTAACCCTAACCCTAACACTTACCCTAACCGTAATCCAAACCCTAACCCTAACCCTAACCCAAAACCTAAAGCTAACCCTAACCCTAACATTAACCCTAACATTAAACCCTAACCCTAACCCTAACCCTACCGTAACTCTAACCCTAACCCTAACCCTTACCCTAACCCTAATCCAAACCCTAAACCTAACCCTAACCGTAACCCTAACCCAAACCCTAACCCTAACCCTAACCCTAACCCTAACCCTACCCTAATCCTAACCCTAACGCTTACCCTAACCCTAACATTAGCCCTAACCCTAACCCTAACACTAAGCGTAACTCTAACCCTAAATGTAACCCTAACCCTAACCGTAACCCTAACCCTAACCCCTAATCCTAACCCTAATCCTAACCCTAACCCTATCCCTAACACTAACCCTAACCCCTAACCCTAACCCTAAGACTAACTCTACCCTAACCCAAACCCTTACCATAACCCTAACCCTAACACTAACCCTAACACTAACTCTAACCCTAACGCAAACCCTAAACCTAACCCTAACCCTAAAACTAACAGTAACCCTAAACCTAACCCTAACCCTTACCCTAACTCTAACCCAAACCCTAACCCTAACCCTAACCCTAACCCAAACCTTAACCCTAACCCTAACCCTAACCCTAACCCTAACCCTAACCCTTACCCTAACACTAACCCTAACCCTAACCCTAATCCTAAACCTAACCCTAACCCTAACCCTCACCAAAACCCTAAACCTAACCCTAACCCTAACCCTAAACATAACCCTAAACCTAAACCCTAACCGTAACCCTAACCCTACCGTAACCCTAACCCTAACCCTAACCCTTACCATAACCCTAACCCTAACCCTAACCCTAACCCTAAACCCTAACCCGAACTCTAACCCTAACCCTAAATCTAAGGCTAACCGTAACCCCTAACCCTAACCCTAACCCTACCCTAACCATAACCCTAACGCTTAACCTAACCGTAACCCTAACCTGAACCCTAACCCTAACCCTAACCCTAACCCTAAGGCAAACCCTAACACTAAACCTAACACTAACCCTAACCCTAACAGTAAACCTAACTCTAAACCTAACTCTAACCCTAACCCAAATCCCTAACCTTAACACTAACCCAAAACCTAACCCTAACCCTATCCCAAACCCTAACCCTAACCATAAGCCTAACCCTAACCCTAACGTAAACCCTAAGCCTAACCCAACCCTAACACTAACCCTAACCCTAATTGTAACTCTAACCCTAACGCAAATCCTAACCCTAACCCTAAACCTAACCCTAACCTAACCCAAACCGTAACCCTAACCCTAACCCTAACCCTAACCCTTACTCTAACCCTAACACAAACCCTAACCCCTAAACCTAACCCTAAGCCTAACTCTACCCTAACCCAATCCCTAACCATAACCCTAACCCTAACACTAACCCTAACACTAACTCTAACCCTAACGCAAACCCTAACCCTAATCCTAACCCTAACCCTAACCATAACCCTAACCCTAACCCTAACCCTAACACTAACCCTTACCCTAACCCTAACGCAAACACTAACCCTAACCCTACCCTAACCCTAACCCTAACTCTAACACTTACCCTAACCCCTAACCCTAACCCTAACCCTAACCCTACCCTAAACCTAACCCTAACCCAAACCCTAACCCTAACGCTAACGCAACCCTAACCCTAACCCTAAGCCTAAACCTAACACTAACACTAAACCCTAACCCTAACCCTAACACTTACCATAACCGTAATCCAAACCCTAACCCTAACCCTAACCCAAACCCTAACCCTAACCCTAACATTAACCCTAACCCTAAACCCTAACCCTAACCCAAACCCTACCGTAACTCTAACCCTAACCCTAACCCTTACCCTAACCCTAATCCAAACCCAAAACCTAACCCTAACCGTAACCCTAACCCAAACCGTAACCCTAACCCTAACCCTAACCCTAAGCCTAACCCTAACCCTACCCTAATCCTAACCCTAACGCTTACCCTAACCCTAACCCTAACACTAACTCTAACCCTAACACAAACCCTAACCCTAACCCTAACCCTAACCCTAACCCTAATCCTAACTAACCATAACCCTAACCCTAACCCTAACCCTAACCCTAACCCTAAACTGACCCTAACCCTAACCCTAACCCTAACCCTAACCCTAACCCTAACCCTAACCCTAAGGCAAACCCTAACACTAAACCTAACACTAACCCAAATCCCTAACCTTAACACTAACCCAAAACCTAACCCTAACCCTAACCCTAACCCTAACCATAACCTTAACCCTAACCCTAACGTAAACCCTAAGCCTAACCCAACCCTAACACTAACCCTAACCCTAATTCTAATTCTAACCCTAACGCAAACCATAACCCTAACCCTAACCCTAACCCTAACCTAACACAAACCGTAACCCTAACCCTAACCCTAACCCTAACCCTAACCCTTACCCTAACCCTAACACTAACCCTAACCCCTAACCCTAACCCTAAGCCTAACTCTACCCTAACCCAATCCCTAACCATAACCCTAAACCTAACACTAACCCTAACACTAACTCTAACCCTAACGCAAACTCTAACCTTAACCCTTACCCTAACCCTAAAACTAACCGTAACCCTAACCCTAACCATAACCCTTACCCTAACCCTAACCCAAACCCTAACCCTAACCCTAACCCTAACCATAACCAAAACCCTAACTCTAACACTTACCCTAACCCCTAACCCTATCCCTACCCTAAACCTAACCTAACCCAAACCATAACCCTAACCCTAACGCAACCCTAACCCTAACCCTAAGCCTAAACCTAACCCTAACCCTACCCTAACCCTAACCCTAACCTAACACAAATCGTAACCCTAACCCTAACCCTAACCCTAACCCTAACCCTTACCCTAACCCTAACACTAACCCTAACCCCTAACCCTAACCCTAAGCCTAACTCTACCCTAACCCAATCCCTAACCATAACCCTAAACCTAACACTAACCCTAACACTAACTCTAACCCAAACGCAAACTCTAACCCTAACCCTAACCCTAACACTAAAACTAATCGTAACCCTAACCCTAACCATAACCCTTACCCTAACCCTAACCCAAACCCTAACCCTAACCCTAACCCTAACCATAACCATAACCCTAACTCTAACACTTACCCTAACCCCTAACCCTATCCCTACCCTAAACCTAACCCTAACCCAAACCCTAACCCTAACCCTAACGCAACCCTAACCCTAACCCTAAGCCTAAACCTAACACTAACACTAAACCCTAACCCTAACCCTAACACTTACCCTAACCGTAATCCAAACCCTAACCCTAACCCTAACCCAAAACCTAAAGCTAACCCTAACCCTAACATTAACCCTAACATTAAACCCTAACCCTAACCCTAACCCTACCGTAACTCTAACCCTAACCCTAACCCTTACCCTAACCCTAATCCAAACCCTAAACCTAACCCTAACCGTAACCCTAACCCAAACCCTAACCCTAACCCTAACCCTAACCCTACCCTAATCCTAACCCTAACGCTTACCCTAACCCTAACACTAGCCCTAACCCTAACCCTAACACTAAGCGTAACTCTAACCCTAAATGTAACCCTAACCCTAACCGTAACCCTAACCCTAACCCCTAATCCTAACCCTAATCCTAACCCTAACCCTATCCCTAACACTAACCCTAACCCCTAACCCTAACCCTAAGACTAACTCTACCCTAACCCAAACCCTTACCATAACCCTAACCCTAACACTAACCCTAACACTAACTCTAACCCTAACGCAAACCCTAAACCTAACCCTAACCCTAAAACTAACAGTAACCCTAAACCTAACCCTAACCCTTACCCTAACTCTAACCCAAACCCTAACCCTAACCCTAACCCTAACCCAAACCTTAACCCTAACCCTAACCCTAACCCTAACCCTAACCCTTACCCTAACCCTAACCCTAACCCTAATCCTAAACCTAACCCTAACCCTAACCCTCACCAAAACCCTAAACCTAACCCTAACCCTAACCCTAAACATAACCCTAAACCTAAACCCTAACCGTAACCCTAACCCTACCGTAACCCTAACCCTAACCCTAACCCTTACCATAACCCTAACCCTAACCCTAACCCTAACCCTAAACCCTAACCCGAACTCTAACCCTAACCCTATATCTAAGGCTAACCGTAACCCCTAACCCTAACCCTAACCCTACCCTAACCATAACCCTAACGCTTACCCTAACCGTAACCCTAACCTGAACCCTAACCCTAACCCTAACCCTAACCCTAAGGCAAACCCTAACACTAAACCTAACACTAACCCTAACCCTAACAGTAAACCTAACTCTAAACCTAACTCTAACCCTAACCCAAATCCCTAACCTTAACACTAACCCAAAACCTAACCCTAACCCTATCCCAAACCCTAACCCTAACCATAACCCTAACCCTAACCCTAACGTAAACCCTAAGCCTAACCCAACCCTAACACTAACCCTAACCCTAATTGTAACTCTAACCCTAACGCAAATCCTAACCCTAACCCTAAACCTAACCCTAACCTAACCCAAACCGTAACCCTAACCCTAACCCTAACCCTAACCCTTACTCTAACCCTAACACAAACCCTAACCCCTAACCCTAACCCTAAGCCTAACTCTACCCTAACCCAATCCCTAACCATAACCCTAACCCTAACACTAACCCTAACACTAACTCTAACCCTAACGCAAACCCTAACCCTAATCCTAACCCTAACCCTAACCATAACCCTAACCCTAACCCTAACCCTAACCCTAACCCTTACCCTAACCCTAACGCAAACACTAACCCTAACCCTACCCTAACCCTAACCCTAACTCTAACACTTACCCTAACCCCTAACCCTAACCCTAACCCTAACCCTACCCTAAACCTAACCCTAACCCAAACCCTAACCCTAACGCTAACGCAACCCTAACCCTAACCCTAAGCCTAAACCTAACACTAACACTAAACCCTAACCCTAACCCTAACACTTACCATAACCGTAATCCAAACCCTAACCCTAACCCTAACCCAAACCCTAACCCTAACCCTAACCCTAACATTAACCCTAACCCTAAACCCTAACCCTAACCCAAACCCTACCGTAACTCTAACCCTAACCCTAACCCTTACCCTAACCCTAATCCAAACCCAAAACCTAACCCTAACCGTAACCCTAACCCAAACCGTAACCCTAACCCTAACCCTAACCCTAAGCCTAACCCTAACCCTACCCTAATCCTAACCCTAACGCTTACCCTAACCCTAACCCTAACACTAACTCTAACCCTAACACAAACCCTAACCCTAACCCTAACCCTAACCCTAACCCTAACCCTAATCCTAACTAACCATAACCCTAACCCTAACCCTAACCCTAACCCTAACCCTAACCTGACCCTAACCCTAACCCTAACCCTAACCCTAACCCTAACCCTAACCCTAAGGCAAACCCTAACCCTAAACCTAACACTAACCCAAATCCCTAACCTTAACACTAACCCAAAACCTAACCCTAACCCTAACCCTAACCCTAACCATAACCTTAACCCTAACCCTAACGTAAACCCTAAGCCTAACCCAACCCTAACACTAACCCTAACCCTAATTCTAATTCTAACCCTAACGCAAACCATAACCCTAACCCTAACCCTAACCCTAACCTAACACAAACCGTAACCCTAACCCTAACCCTAACCCTAACCCTAACCCTTACCCTAACCCTAACACTAACCCTAACCCCTAACCCTAACCCTAAGCCTAACTCTACCCTAACCCAATCCCTAACCATAACCCTAAACCTAACACTAACCCTAACACTAACTCTAACCCTAATGCAAAATCTAACCTTAACCCTTACCCTAACCCTAAAACTAACCGTAACCCTAACCCTAACCATAACCCTTACCCTAACCCTAACCCAAACCCTAACCCTAACCCTAACCCTAACCATAACCATAACCCTTACTCTAACACTTACCCTAACCCCTAACCCTATCCCTACCCTAAACCTAACCTAACCCAAACCATAACCCTAACCCTAACGCAACCCTAACCCTAACCCTAAGCCTAAACCTAACCCTAACCCTACCCTTACCCTAACCCTAACCTAACACAAATCGTAACCCTAACCCTAACCCTAACCCTAACCCTAACCCTTACCCTAACCCTAACACTAACCCTAACCCCTAACCCTAACCCTAAGCCTAACTCTACCCTAACCCAATCCCTAACCATAACCCTAAACCTAACACTAACCCTAACACTAACTCTAACCCAAACGCAAACTCTAACCCTAACCCTAACCCTAACACTAAAACTAATCGTAACCCTAACCCTAACCATAACCCTTACCCTAACCCTAACCCAAACCCTAACCCTAACCCTAACCCTAACCATAACCATAACCCTAACTCTAACACTTACCCTAAACCCTAACCCTATCCCTACCCTAAACCTAACCCTAACCCAAACCCTAACCCTAACCCTAACGCAACCCTAACCCTAACCCTAAGCCTAAACCTAACACTAACACTAAACCCTAACCCTAACCCTAACACTTACCCTAACCGTAATCCAAACCCAAACCCTAACCCTAACCCAAAACCTAAAGCTAACCCTAACCCTAACATTAACCCTAACATTAAACCCTAACCCTAACCCTAACCCTACCGTAACTATAACCCTAACCCTAACCCTTACCCTAACCCTAATCCAAACCCTAAACCTAACCCTAACCGTAACCCTAACCCAAACCCTAACCCTAACCCTAACCCTAACCCTAACCCTACCCTAATCCTAACCCTAACGCTTACCCTAACCCTAACACTAGCCCTAACCCTAACCCTAACACTAAGCGTAACTCTAACCCTAATTGTAACCCTAACCCTAACCGTAACCCTAACCCTAACCCCTAATCCTAACCCTAATCCTAACCCTAACCCTATCCCTAACACTAACCCTAACCCCTAACCCTAACCCTAAGACTAACTCTACCCTAACCCAAACCCTTACCATAACCCTAACCCTAACACTAACCCTAACACTTACTCTAACACTAACGCAAACCCTAAACCTAACCCTAACCCTAAAACTAACAGTAACCCTAACCCTAACCCTAACCCTTACCCTAACTCTAACCCAAACCCTAACCCTAACCCTAACCCTAACCCAAACCTTAACCCTAACCCTAACCCTAACCCTAACCCTAACCCTAACCCTAACCCTAACCCTAACCCTTACCCTAACCCTAACACTAACCCTAACCCTAATCCTAACCCTAACCCTAACCCTAACCCTCATCAAAACCCTAAACCTAACCCTAACCCTAACACTAAACATAACCCTAAACCTAAACCCTAACCGTAACCCTAACCCTACCGTAACCCTAACCCTAACCCTAACCCTTACCATAACCCTAACCCTAACCCTAACCCTAACCCTAAACCCTAACCCGAACTCTAACCCTAACCCTAAATCTAAGGCTAACCGTAACCCCTAACCCTAACCCTAACCCTAACCCAAACCCTAACCCTAACCCTAACCCTAACATTAACCCTAACCCTAAACCCAAACCCTACCGTAACTCTAACCCTAACCCTAACCCTTACTCTAACCCTAATCCAAACCCAAAACCTAACCCTAACCGTAACCCTAACCCAAACCGTAACCCTAACCCTAACCCTAACCCTAAGCCTAACCCTAACCCTACCCTAATCCTAACCCTAACGCTTACCCTAACCCTAACCCTAACACTAACTCTAACCCTAACACAAACCTTACCCTAACCCTAACACTAACCCTAACCCCTAACCCTAACCCTAAGCCTAACTCTACCCTAACCCAATCCCTAACCATAACCCTAAACCTAACACTAACCCTAACACTAACTCTAACCCTAACGCAAACTCTAACCCTAACCCTAACCCTAAAACTAACCGTAACCCTAACCCTAACATAACCCTTACCCTAACCCTAACCCAAACCCTAACCCTAACCCTAACCCTAACCCTAACCCTAACCATAACCATAACCCTAACTCTAACACTTACCCTAACCCCTAACCCTATCCCTACCCTAAACCTAACCCTAACCCAAACCCTAACCCTAACCCTAACGCAACCCTAACCCTAACCCTAAGCCTAAACCTAACCCTAACCCTAACCCTAACACTAACCCTAACCTAACACAAACCGTAACCCTAACCCTAACCCTAACCCTAACCTTTACCCTAACCCTAACCCTAACCCTAACCACTAACCCTAACCCTAAGCCTAACTCTACCCTAACCCAATCCCTAACCATAACCCTAAACCTAACACTAACCCTAACACTAACTCTAACCCTAACGCAAACTCTAACCCTAACCCTAACCCTAACCCTAAAACTAACCGTAACCCTAACCCTAACCATAACCCTTACCCTAACCCTAACCCAAACCCTAACCCTAACCCTAACCATAACCATAACCCTAACTCTAACACTTACCCTAACCCCTAACCCTATCCCTACCCTAAACCTAACCCTAACCCAAACCCTAACCCTAACCCTAACGCAACCCTAACCCTAACCCTATGCCTAAACCTAACACTAACACTAACACTAAACCCTAACCCTAACCCTAACACTTACCCTAACCGTAATCCAAACCCTAACCCTAACCCTAACCCAAAACCTAAAGCTAACCCTAACCCTAACATTAACCCTAAGATTAAACCCTAACCCTAACCCTAACCCTACCGTAACTCTAACCCTAACCCTAACCCTTACCCTAACCCTAATCCAAACCCTAAACCTAACCCTAATCGTAACCCTAACCCAAACCGTAACCCTAACCCTAAACCTAAGCCTAACCCTAACCCTAACCCTACCCTAATCCTAACCCTAACGCTTACCCTAACCCTAACACTAACCCTAACCCTAACCCTAATCCTAACACTAAGCGTAACTCTAACCCTAACTGTAACCCTAACCCTAACCGTAACCCTAACCCTAACCCCTAATCCTAACCTTAATCCTAACCCTAACCCTAACCCTAACACTAACCCTAACCCCTAACCCTAACCCTAAGCCTAACTCTACCCTAACCCAAACCCTTCCCATAACCCTAACCCTAAAAGTAACCCTAACACTAACTCTAAACCTAACGCAAACCCTAAACCTAACCCTAACCCTAACCCTAACCGTAACCCTAACCCTAACCCTAACCCTTACCCTAACCCTAACCCAAACCCTAACCCTAACCCTAACCCTAACCCTAACCCAAACCTTAACCCTAACCCTAACACTAACCCTAACCCTTAACCCACCCTAACCCTTAGTATAACCCTAACCCTAACCCTAACCCTAACCCTAACCCTAACCCTAAATCTAAGGCTAACCGTAACCCCTAACCCTAACCCTAACCCTAACCCTACCCTAACCATAACCCTAACCCTTACCCTAACCCTAACCCTAACCTGAACCCTAACCCTAACCCTAACCCTAACCCTAAGGCAAACCCTAACACTAAACCTAACACTAACCCTAACCCTAACAGTAAACCTAACTCTAAACCTAACCCTAACCCTAACCCAAATCCCTAACCTTAACACTAACCCAAAACCTAACCCTAACCCTAACCCAAACCCAAACCCGAACCCTAACCCTAACCCTAACCCTAACGTAAACCCTAAGCCTAACCCAACCCTAACACTAACCCTAACCCTAATTCTAACTCTAACCCTAACGCAAATCCTAACCGTAACCCTAATCCTAACCCTAACCCTAACCTAACCCAAACCGTAACCCTAACCCTAACCCTACCCCTAACCCTTACACTAACCCTAACCCTAACCCTAACCCTAACCCTAACCCTAACCCTTACCCTAACCCTAACGCAAACACTAACCCTAACCCTAACCCTAACCCTAACCCTAACTCTAACACTTACCCTAACCCCTAACCCTAACCCTAACCCTAACCCTACCCTAAACCTAACCCTAACCCAAACCCTAACCCTAACCCTAACGCAACCCTAACCCTAACCCTAAGCCTAAACCTAACACTATCACTAAACCCTAACCCTAACCCTAACACTTACCCTAACCGTAATCCAAACCCTAACCCTAACCCTAACCCAAACCCTAACCCTAACCCTAACATTAACCCTAACCCTAAACCCTAACCCTAACCCTAACCCTACCGTAACTCTAACCCTAACCCTAACCCTTACCCTAACCCTAATCCAAACCCAAAATCTAACCCTAACCGTAACCCTAACCCAAACCGTAACCCTAACCCTAACCCTAACCCTAACCCTAAGCCTAACCCTAACCCTACCCTAATCCTAAACCTAACGCTTACCCAAACCCTAACCCTAACCCTAACCCTAACCCTAACACTAACTCTAACCCTAACACAAACCCTAACCCTAACCCTAACCCTAAACCTAACCCTAACTAACCGTAACCCTAACCCTAACCGTAACCCTAACCCTAACCCTAACCCTAACCTGACCCTTACCCTAACCCTAACACTAACCCTAACCCTAAACTGAACCCTAACTCTAACCCTGACTCTAACGCAAACCCTAACCCAAACCCTAACCCTAACACTAACCCTAACCCTAACACTAACCTTAAACCTCACCCTAACCCTAAACCTAACTCTAACCCTAACTCTAACCCTTACCCTAACCCTAACCAAAACCCTATAGCTAACCCTAACCCTAACCCAAATCCTAACCCTATCCCTAACCCTAAATCTAAGGCACCGTAACCCCTAACCCTAACCCTAACCCTAACCCTACCCTAACCATAACCCTAACCCTTACCCTAACCCTAACCCTAACCTGAACCCTAACCCTAACCCTAACCCTAAGGCAAACCCTAACACTAAACCTAACACTAACTCTAACCCTAACAGTAAACCTAAATCTAACCCTAACCCTAACCCTAACCCAAATCCCTAACCTTAACACTAACCCAAAACCTAACCCTAACCCTAACCCTAACCCTAACCATAACCTTAACCCTAACCCTAACGTAAACCCTAAGCCTAACCCAACCCTAACACTAACCCTAACCCTAATTCTAACTCTAACCCTAACGCAAACCATAACCCTAACCCTAACCCTAACTCTAACCCTAACCTAACCCAAACCGTAACCCTAACCCTAACCCTAACCCTAACCCTAACCCTTACCCTAACCCTAACACTAACCCTAACCCCTAACCCTAACCCTAAGCCTAACTCTACCCTAACCCAATCCCTAACCCTAACCCTAATCCTAACACTAAGCGTAACTCTAACCCTAACTGTAACTCTAACCCTAACAGTAACCCAAACCCTAACCCCTAATCCTAACCCTAATCCTAACACTAACCCTAACCCTAACACTAACCCTAACCCCTAACCCTAACCCTAAGCCTAACTCTACCCTAACCCAAACCCTTCCCATAACCCTAACCCTAAAACTAACCCTAACACTAACTCTAACCCTAACGCAAACCCTAAACCTAACCCTAACCCTAACCCTAACCGTAATCCTAACCCTAACCCTAACCCTTACCCTAACCCTAACCAAAACCCTAACCCTAACCCTAACCCTAACACAAACGTTAACCCTAACCCTAACCTTAAACCTAACCCTTACCCTATCCCTAACCCTTACCATAACCCTAACCCTAACCCTAACCCTAAACCCTAACCCTAAACCTAAATCTAAGGCTAACCGTAACACCTAACCCTAACCCTAACCCTAACCCTACCCTAACCATAACCCTAACCCTTACCCTAACCCTAACCCTAACCTGAACCCTAACCCTAACCCTAACCCTAACCCTAACCCTAAGGCAAACCCTAACACTAAACCAAACACTAACCCTAACCCTAACAGTAAACCTAACTCTAAACCTAACCCTAACCCTAACCCAAATCCCGAACCTTAACACTAACCCAAAACCTAACCCTAACCCTAACCCTAACCCTAACCCTAACACTAACCCTAAACCCTAACCCTAACCCTAAGCCTAACTCTACCCTAACCCAATCCCTAACCATTACCCTAACCCTAACACTAACCCTAACCCTAACACTAACCTTAAACCTCACCCTAACCCTAACCCTAACTCTAACCCTAACTCTAACCCTTACCCTAACCCTAACCAAAACCCTATAGCTAACCCTAACCCTAACCCAAATCCTAACCCTATCCCTAACCCTAAATCTAAGGCACCGTAACCCCTAACCCTAACCCTAACCCTAACCCTACCCTAACCATAACCCTAACCCTTACCCTAACCCTAACCCTAACCTGAACCCTAACCCTAACCCTAACCCTAAGGCAAACCCTAACACTAAACCTAACACTAACCCTAACCCTAACAGTAAACCTAAATCTAAACCTAACCCTAACCCTAACCCAAATCCCTAACCTTAACACTAACCCAAAACCTAACCCTAACCCTAACCCTAACCCTAACCATAACCTTAACCCTAACCCTAACGTAAACCCTAAGCCTAACCCAACCCTAACACTAACCCTAACCCTAATTCTAACTCTAACCCTAACGCAAACCATAACCCTAACCCTAACCCTAATCCTAAACCTAACCTAACCCAAACCGTAACCCTAACCCTAACCCTAACCCTAACCCTAACCCTTACCCTAACCCTAACACTAACCCTAACCCCTAACCCTAACCCTAAGCCTAACTCTACCCTAACCCAATCCCAAACCCTAACCCTAGTCCTAACACTAAGCGTAAATCTAACCCTAACTGTAACTCTAACCCTAACCGTAACCCTAACCCTAACCCCTAATCCTAACCCTAATCCTAACACTAACCCTAACCCTAACAATAACCCTAACCCCTAACCCTAACCCTAAGCCTAACTCTACCCTAACCCAAACCCTTCCCATAACCCTAACCCTAAAACTAACCCTAACACTATCTCTAACCCTAACGCAAACCCTAAACCTAACCCTAACCCTAACCCTAACCGTAATCCTAACCCTAACCTTAACCCTTACCCTAACCCTAACCAAAACCCTAACCCTAACCCTAACCCTAACACAAACCTTAACCCTAACCCTAACCTTAACCCTAACCCTTACCCTATCCCTAACCCTTACCATAACCCTAACCCTAACCCTAACCCTAAACCCTAACCCTAACCCTAAATCTAAGGCTAACCGTAACACCTAACCCTAACCCTAACCCTAACCCTACCCTAACCATAACCCTAACCCTTACCCTAACCCTAACCCTAACCTGAACCCTAACCCTAACCCTAACCCTAACCCTAACCCTAAGGCAAACCCTAACACTAAACCAAACACTAACCCTAACCCTAACAGTAAACCTAACTCTAAACCTAACCCTAACCCTAACCCAAATCCCTAACCTTAACACTAACCCAAAACCTAACCCTAACCCTAACCCTAACCCTAACCCTAACCCTAACACTAACCCTAACCCCTAACCCTAACCCTAAGCCTAACTATACCCTAACCCAATCCCTAACCATTACCCTAACCCTAACACTAACCCTAACACTAACTCTAACCCTAACGCAAATCCTAACCCTAACCCTAACCCTAACCCTAACCCTAACCCTAACCGTAACCGTAACCCTAACCCTAACCCTAACCCTTACCCTAACCCTAACCCAAACCCTAAACCTAACCCTAACCCTAACACTTACCCTAACCCTAACACTAACCCTAACCCCTAACCCTAACCCTAAGCCTAACTCTACCCTAACCCAATCCCTAACCATAACCCTATCCCTAACACTAACCCTAACACTAACTCTAAACCTAACGCAAACCCTAACCCTAACCCTAACCCTAACCGTAACCCTAACCCTAACCCTAACCCTAACCCTAACCCTTACCCTAACCCTAACCCAAACCCTAACCCTAAGCCTAACTCTACCCTAACCCAATCCCTAACCCTAACCCTAACTCTAACACTTACCCTAACCCCTAACCCTAATCCTAACCGTAACCCTAACCTAAACCTAACCCTAACCCAAACCCTAACCCTAACCCTAACGCAACCCTAACCCTAACCCTAAGCCTAAACCGAACACTAACACTAAACCCTAACCCTAACCCTAACACTTACCCTAACCGTAATCCAAACCCTAACCCTAACCCTAACCCAAACATTAACCCTAACCCTAACCCTAACCCTAACTCTAACAATTACCGTAACCCCTAAACCAAACCTTAACCCTAACCCAATCCCTAAACCTAACCCTAACCCTAACCCTAACGCAAACCCTAACCCTAAACCTAAGACTAAACCCTAAACCTAACCCTAACCCTAACCCAGACCTTACCCTAACCGTAATCCAAACCCTAACCCTAACCCTAACCCAAATCCTAAACCTAACCCTAACCCTAACCCTAACATTAACCCTAACCCTAAACCCTAACCCTAACCCTACCGTAACCCTAAACCTAACCCTAACCCTTACCCTAACCCCAATCCAAACCCTAAACCTAACCCTAACCGTAACCCTAACCCAAACCGTAAGCCTAACCCTAACCCTAACCCTAAGCCTTAGCCTAACCCTAACCCTACCCTAATCCTAACCCTAACCCTTACCCTAACCCTAACACTAACCATAACCCTAACCCTAACCCTTACACTAAGCGTAACCCTAACCCTAACTGTAACCCTAACCCTAACCGTAACCCTAACCCTAACCCTAACCGTAACCCTAACCCTAACACTAACCCTAACCCCTAACCCTAAACCTAAGCCTAACCCTACCCTAACCCTAACCCTAACAATAACCCTAACCCTAACACTAACCCTAACCCTAACTCTAACCCTAACGCAAACCCTAACCCTAACCCTAACCGCAACCCTAACACTAACCCTAACCCTTACCCTAACCCTAACCCAAACCCTAACCCTAACCCTAAGCTTAACCCTAACCCTAACACTACCCTAACCCTAACCCTAAACCTTACCCTAACCCTAACCCAAACCCTAACCCTAACCCTAACCCTAAACCTAACCCTAACCCAAATTTTAACCCTAACCCTATCCCTAACCCTAACCCTAACTCTAACACTAACCCTAACCCCTAATCCTAACCCTAACCCTAACCCTAACCTAACCCTAACCCTAACCCAAACCCTAACCCTAACCCTAACCTTAACCCTAAACCAAACCCTATCCCTAACCCTAACCCTAACACTAAACCCTAATCCTAACCATAACCCTAACCCAAACCCTTACCCTAACCGTAATCCATACCCTAACCCTAAACCTAACCCAAACCCTAAACCTAACCCTAAACCTAACACTAACCCTAACACTAACACTAACACTAAACCCTAAACCTAACTCTAAACCTAACCCTAACACT
>JAQJZF010000043.1:220000-230000 GCA_028537955.1 Microtus californicus
CTAAACCCTAACCCTAACCCTAACCCTAACCCTAAGCCTAACTCTAAAAGGAAGAGGAACACTGTTCTAAATTCTTTTTTTTAACCCTAACCCTAACCCTAACCCAACCCTATACCTAACCCTAACCCTAACACTAATCCTAACCCTAAACCTAACCCTAACCCTAACCCCTAACCCTAACACAAACCCTAAGCCTAACCCTAATCCTAACCCTAAACCTTACCCTAACCCTAACCCAAATCCTAACCCTAACCCTAACCCTAAGCCTAACACAAATCCTAACCCTAACCCTAACCCTAACCCTAAACCCTAACCCTAACCCTAACCCTAACCTAACCCTAACCCTAACCCTAACCCTAACCCTAACCCTAACCCTAAACTGAACCCTAACCCTAACCCTAACCCTAACCCTAACGCAAACCCTAACCCAAACCCTAACCCTAACACTAACCCTAACCCTAACACTAACCTTAAACCTCACCCTAACCCTAACCCTAACCCTAACCCTAACCCTAACTCTATCCCTAACCCTAACCCTTACCCTAACCCTAAACCAAACCCTATAGCTAACCCTAACCATAACCCTAATCCAAATCCTAACCCTAACCCTAAATATAAGGCTAACCGTAACCCCTAACCCTAACCCTAACCCTAACCCTACCCTAACCATAACCCTAACCCTAACCCTAACCCTAACCCTAACCCTAACCTGAACCCTAACCCTAACCCTAACCCTAACCCTAACCCTAAGGCAAACCCTAACACTAAACCTAACACTAACCCTAATCCTAAAAGTAAACCTCACTCTAAACCTAACCCTTACCCTAACCCAAATCCCTAACCTTAACACTAACCCAAAACCTAACCCTAACCCTAACCCTAACAATAACACTAACCCTAACCCTAACGTAAACCCTAAGCCTAACCCAACCCTAACCCTAACCCTAACCCTAACCCTAATTCTAACTCTAACCCTAACACAAAACCTAACCCTAACCCTAACGCTAACCCTAACCCTAACCCAAACCCTAACCATAACCCTAACCCTAACCCTAACCCTAACCCTAACCCTAACCTGAACCCTAACCATAACCTTAACCCTAACCCTAACCCTAACGTAAACCCTAAGCCTAACCCAACCCTAACCCTAACCCTAACCCTAATTCTAACTCTAACCCTAACACTAACCCTAACCCAAATCCTAACACTAACCCTAACCCTAACCATAACCCTAACCCTAACCCTAACCGTAACCCTAACCCTAACCCCTAATCCTAACCCTAATCCTAACCCTAACCCTAACCCTAACACTAACCCTAACCCCTAACCCTAACCCTAAGCCTAACTCTACCCTAACCCAAACCCTTACCATAACCCTAACCCTAACACTAACCCTAACACTAACTCTAACCCTAACGCAAACCCTACACCTAACCCTAACCCTAACCCTAACAGTAACCCTAACCCTAACCCTAACCCTAACCCTAACCCTAACACTTACCCTAACCCTAACCCTAACCCTAACCCTAATCCTAACCCTAACCCTATCCCTAACCCTCACCAAAACCCTAAACCTAACCCTACCCCTAACCCTAAACATAACTCTAAACCTAAACCCTAACTGTAACCCTAACCCTACCGTAACCCTAACCCTAACCCTAACCCTTACCATAACCCTAACCCTAACCCTAACCCTAACCCTAACCCTAACCCTAAACCCTAACCCGAACTCTAACCCTAACCCTAAATCTAAGGCTAACCGTAACCCCTAACCCTAACCCTAACCCTAACCCTACCCTAACCAAAACCCTAACCCTTACCCTAACCCTAATCCTAACCTGAACCCTAACCCTAACCCTAACCCTAACCCTAACCCTAACACTAACCCTAACCCCTAACCCTAACCCTAAGCCTAACTCTACCCTAACCCAAACCCTTACCATAACCCTAACCCTAACACTAACCCTAACACTAACTCTAACCCTAACGCAAACCCTACACCTAACCCTAACCCTAACCCTAACCCTAACAGTAACCCTAACCCTAACCCTAACCCTAACCCTAACCCTAACACTTACCCTAACCCTAACCCTAACCCTAACCCTAATCCTAACCCTAACCCTATCCCTAACCCTCACCAAAACCCTAAACCTAACCCTACCCCTAAACCTAAACATAACCCTAAACCTAAACCCTAACTGTAACCCTAACCCTACCGTAACCCTAACCCTAACCCTAACCCTTACCATAACCCTAACCCTAACCCTAACCCTAACCCTAAACCCTAACCCGAACTCTAACCCTAACCCTAAATCTAAGGCTAACCGTAACCCCTAACCCTAACCCTAACCCTACCCTAACCATAACCCTAACCCTTACCCTAACCCTAACCCTAAGCTGAACCCTAACCCTAACCCTAACCCTAACCCTAAGGCAAACCCTAACACTAAACCTAACACTAACCCTAACCCTAACAGTAAACCTAACTCTAAACCTAACCCTAACCCTAACCGAAATCCCTAACCTTAACACTAACCCAAAACCTAACCCTAACCCTATCACAAACCCTAACCCTAACCATAACCCTAACCCTAACCCTAACCCTAACACTAACACTAAACCCTAAACCTAACTCTAAACCTAACCCAAACCCTTACCCTAACCGTAATCCAAACCCTAACCCTAATCCTAACCCTAACCCTAACTCAAACCCTAAACCTAACCCTAACACTAACCCTAACCATAACCCTTACCCTAAACCCTAACCGTAACCCTAACCCTACCGTAACCCTAATCCTAACCCTAACCCTTACCATAACCCTAACCCTAACCCTAACCCTAACCCTAAACCCTAACCCTAACCCTAACCCTAAGCCTAACTCTAAAAGGAAGAGGAACACTGTTCTAAATTCTTTTTTTAACCCTAACCCTAACCCTAACCCAACCCTATACCTAACCCTAACCCTAACACTAATCCTAACCCTAAACCTAACCCTAACCCTAACACCTAACCCTAACACAAACCCTAAGCCTAACCCTAATCCTAACCCTAAACCTTACCCTAACCCTAACCCAAATCCTAACCCTAACCCTAACCCTAAGCCTAACACAAATCCTAACCCTAACCCTAACCCTAACCCTAAACCCTAACCCTAACCCTAACCCTAACCTAACCCTAACCCTAACCCTAACCCTAACCCTAACCCTAACCCTAAACTGAACCCTAACCCTAACCCTAACCCTAACGCAAACCCTAACCCAAACCCTAACCCTAACACTAACCCTAAACCTAACACTAAACTTAAACCTCACCCTAACCCTAACCCTAACCCTAACCCTAACTCTATCCCTAACCCTAACCCTTACCCTAACCCTAAACCAAACCCTATAGCTAACCCTAACCATAACCCTAATCCAAATACTAACCCTAACCCTAAATCTAAGGCTAACCGTAACCCCTAACCCTAACCCTAACCCTAACCCTACCCTAACCATAACCCTAACCCTAACCCTAACCCTAACCCTAACCCTAACCTGAACCCTAACCCTAACCCTAACCCTAACCCTAACCCTAAGGCAAACCCTAACACTAAACCTAACACTAACCCTAATCCTAACAGTAAACCTCACTCTAAACCTAACCCTTACTCTAACCCAAATCCCTAACCTTAACACTAACTCAAAACCTAACCCTAACCCTAACCCTAACCCTAACCATAACACTAACCCTAACCCTAACGTAAACCCTAAGCCTAACCCAACCCTAACCCTAACCCTAACCCTAATTCTAACTCTAACCCTAACGCAAAACCTAACCCTAACCCTAACGCTAACCCTAACCCTAACCCAAACCCTAACCATAACCCTAACCCTAACCCTAACCTGAACCTTAACCATAACCTTAACCCTAACCCTAACCCTAACGTAAACCCTAAGCCTAACCCAACCCTAACCCTAACCCTAACCCTAATTCTAACTCTAACCCTAATACTAACGCTAACCCAAATCCTAACACTAACCCTAATCCTAACCATAACCTTAACCCTAACCCTAACCCTAACCCTAACACTAACTCTAACCCTAACACAAACCCTAACCCTAACCCTAACCCTAACCCTAACCCTAACTAACCGTAACCCTAACCCTAACCCTAACCCTAACCCTAAACCTAACCTGACCCTAACCCTAACCCTAACCCTAACCCTAAACTGAACCCTAACCCTAACCCTAACCCTAAGCCTAACGCAAACCCTAACCCAAACCCTAACCCTAACACTAACCCTAACCCTAACACTAACCTTAAACCTCACCCTAACCCTAACCCTAACCCTAACTCTAACCCTAACCCTAACCCTTACCCTAACCCTAATCCAAACCCTATAGCTAACCCTAACCCTAACCCTAACCCAAATCCTAACCCTAACCCTAACCCTAAATCTAAGGCTAACCGTAACCCCTAACCCTAACCCTAACCCTAACCCTACCCTAACCATAACCCTAACCCTTACCTTAACCCTAACCCTAACCTCAACCCTAACCCTAATCCTAACCCTAACCCTAAGGCAAACCCTAACACTAAACCTAACACTAACCCTAACCCTAACAGTAAACCTAACTCTAAACCTAACCCTAACCCTAACCCAAATCCCTAACCTTAACACTAACCCAAAACCTAACCCTAACCCTAACCCTAACCCTAACCCTAGCCCTAACCATAACCTTAAGCCTAACGTAAACCCTAAGCCTAACCCAACCCTAACACAAACCTAACCCTAATTCTACCTCTAACCCTAACGCAAACCCTAACCGTAACCCTAACCCTAACCCTAACCTAACCCAAACTGTAACCCTAAACCTAACCCTAACCCTAACCGTAACCCTAACCCTAACACTAACCCTTACCCTAACGCTAACACTAACCCTAACCCCTAACCCTAACCCTAAGCCTAACTCTACCCTAACCCAATCCCTAACCATAACACTAACCCTAACACTAACCCTAACACTAACTCTAACCCTAACGCAAACCCTAACCCTAACCCTAACCCTAACCGTAACCCTAACCCTAACCGTAACCCTAACACTAACCCTTACCCTAACCCTAACCCAAACCCTAACCCTAACCCTAACCCTAACCCTAACCCTAACCCTAACTCTAACACTTACCTTAACTCCTAACCCTAACCCTAACCCTACCCTAAACCTAACCCTAACCCTAACCCTAACGCAACCCTAACCCTAACCCTAAGCCTAAACCTAACACTAACACTAAACCCTAACCCTAACCCTAACACTTACCCTAACCGTAATCCAAACCCTAACCCTAACCCTAACCCAAACCCTAAAGCTAACCCTAACCCTAACATTAACCCTAACCCTAAACCCTAACCCTAACCCTAATCCTACCGTAACTCTAACCCTAACCCTTACCCTAACCCTAATCCAAACCCTAAACCTAACCCTAACCGTAACCCTAACCCAAACCGTAACCCTAACCCTACCCTAACCCTAACCCTAACCCTAACCCTACCCTAATCCTAACCCTAACGCTTACCCTAACCCTAACAATAGCCCTAAACCTAACCCTAACCCTAACACTAAGCGTAACTCTAACCCTAATTGTAACCCTAACCCTAACCGTAACCCTAACCCTAACCCCTAATCCTAACCCTAACCCTAACCCTAACCCTAACGTAAACCCTAAGCCTAACCCAACCCTAACCCTAACCCTAACCCTAATTCTAACTCTAACCCTAACACTATCCCTAACCCAAATCCTAACACTAACCCTAACCATAACCCTAACCCTAACCCTAACCCTAACCGTAACCCTAACCCTAACCCCTAATCCTAACCCTAATCCTAACCCTAACCCTAACACTAACCCTAACCCCTAACCCTAACCCTAAGCCTAACTCTACCCTAACCCAAACCCTTACCATAACCCTAACCCTAACACTAACCCTAACACTAACTCTAACCCTAACGCAAACCCTACACCTAACCCTAACCCTAACCCTAACAGTAACCCTAACCCTAACCCTAACCCTAACCCTAACCCTAACACTAATCCTAACCCTAAACCTAACCCTAACCCTAACCCCTAACCCTAACACAAACCCTAAGCCTAAGCCTAAGCCTAACCCTAACCCTAACCCTAACCCTAACCCTAACCCTAACGCAACCCTAACCCTAACCCTAAGCCTAAACCTAACACTAACACTAAACCCTAACCCTAACCCTAACACTTACCCTAACCGTAATCCAAACCCTAACCCTAACCCTAACCCAAACCCTAAAGCTAACCCTAACCCTAACATTAACCCTAACCCTAAACACTAACCCTAACCCTAATCCTACCGTAACTCTAACCCTAACCCTTACCCTAACCCTAATCCAAACCCTAAACCTAACCCTAACCGTAACCCTAACCCAAACCGTAACCCTAACCCTACCCTAACCCTAACCCTAACCCTAACCCTACCCTAATCCTAACTCTAACGCTTACCCTAACCCTAACAATAGCCCTAACCCTAACCCTAACCCTAACACTAAGCGTAACTCTAACCCTAATTGTAACCCTAACCCTAACTGTAACCCTAACCCTAACCCCTAATCCTAACCCTAACCCTAACCCTAACCCTAACCCTAACGTAAACCCTAAGCCTAACCCAACCCTAACCCTAACCCTAACCCTAATTCTAACTCTAATCCTAACACTATCCCTAACCCAAATCCTAACACTAACCCTAACCATAACCCTAACCCTAACCCTAACCGTAACCCTAACCCTAACCCCTAATCCTAACCCTAATCCTAACCCTAACCCTAACCCTAACACTAACCCTAACCCCTAACCCTAACCCTAAGCCTAACTCTACCCTAACCCAAACCCTTACCATAACCCTAACCCTAACACTAACCCTAACACTAACTCTAACCCTAACGCAAACCCTACACCTAACCCTAACCCTAACCCTAACAGTAACCCTAACCCTAACCCTAACCCTAACCCTAACACTTACCCTAACCCTAACCCTAACCCTAACCCTAATCCTAACCCTAACCCTATCCCTAACCCTCACCAAAACCCTAAACCTAACCCTAACCCTAACCCTAAACATAACCCTAAACCTAAACCCTAACTGTAACCCTAACCCTACCGTAACCCTAACCCTAACCCTAACCCTTACCATAACCCTAACCCTAACCCTAACCCTAACCCTAACCCTAAACCCTAACCCGAACTCTAACCCTAACCCTAAATCTAAGGCTAACCGTAACCCCTAACCCTAACCCGAACCCTAACCCTACCCTAACCATAACACTAACCCTTACCCTAACCCTAACCCTAACCTGAACCCTAACCCTAACCCTAACCCTAACCCTAAGGCAAACCCTAACACTAAACCTAACACTAACCCTAACCCTAACAGTAAACCTAACTCTAAACCTAACCCTAACCCTAACCGAAATCCCTAACCTTAACACTAACCCAAAACCTAACCCAAACCCTATCACAAACCCTAACCCTAACCATAACCCTAACCCTAACCCTAACACTAACACTAACACTAAACCCTAAACCTAACTCTAAACCTAACCCAAACACTTACCCTAACCGTAATCCAAACCCTAACCCTAATCCTAACCCTAACCCTAACTCAAACCCTAAACCTAACCCTAACACTAACCCTAACCATAACCCTTACCCTAAACCCTAACCGTAACCCTAACCCTACCGTAACCCTAATCCTAACCCTAACCCTTACCATAACCCTAACCCTAACCCTAACCCTAACCCTAAACCCTAACCCTAACCCTAACCCTAACCCTAACCCTAAGCCTAACTCTAAAAGGAAGAGGAACACTGTTCTAAATTCTTTTTTTTAACCCTAACCCTAACCCTAACCCAACCCTATACCTAACCCTAACTCTAACACTAATCCTAACACTAAACCTAACCCTAACCCTAACCCCTAACCCTAACACAAACCCTAAGCCTAATCCTAATCCTAACCCTAAACCTTACCCTAACCCTAACCCAAATCCTAACTCTAACCCTAACCCTAAGCCTAACACAAATCCTAACCCTAACCCTAACCCTAACCCTAAACCCTAACCCTAACCCTAACCCTAACCTAACCCTAACCCTAACCCTAACCCTAACCCTAAACTGAACCCTAACCCTAACCCTAACCCTAACCCTAACGCAAACCCTAACCCAAACCCTAACCCTAACACTAACCCTAACCCTAACACTACCCTTAAACCTCACCCTAACCCTAACCCTAACCCTAACCCTAACTCTATCCCTAACCCTAACCCTTACCCTAACCCTAAACCAAACCCTATAGCTAACCCTAACCATAACCCTAATCCAAATCCTAACCCTAACCCTAAATCTAAGGCTAACCGTAACCCCTAACCCTAACCCTAACCCTAACCCTACCCTAACCATAACCCTAACCCTAACCCTAACCCTAACCCTAACCTGAACCCTAACCCTAACCCTAACCCTAACCCTAACCCTAAGGCAAACCCTAACACTAAACCTAACACTAACCCTAATCCTAACAGTAAACCTCACTCTAAACCTAACCCTTACCCTAACCCAAATCCCTAACCTTAACACTAACCCAAAACCTAACCCTAACCCTAACCCTAACCATAACACTAACCCTAACCCTAACGTAAACCCTAAGCCTAACCCAACCCTAACCCTAACCCTAACCCTAATTCTAACTCTAACCCTAACGCAAAACCTAACCCTAACCCTAACGCTAACCCTAACCCTAACCCAAACCCTAACCATAACCCTAACCCTAACCCTAACCCTAACCCTAACTTGAACCCTAACCATAACCTTAACCCTAACCCTAACCCTAACGTAAACCCTAAGCCTAACCCAACCCTAACCCTAACCCTAACCCTAACCCTAAATCTAAGGCTAACCGTAACCCCTAACCCTAACCCTAACCCTAACCCTATCCTAACCATAACCCTAACCCTTACCTTAACCCTAACCCTAACCTCAACCCTAACCCTAACCCTAACCCTAACCCTAAGGCAAACCCTAACACTAAACCTAACACTAACCCTAACCCTAACAGTAAACCTAACTCTAAACTTAACCCTAACCCTAACCCAAATCCCTAACCTTAACACTAACCCAAAACCTAACCCTAACCCTAACACTAACCCTAACCCTAGCCCTAACCATAACCTTAACCCTAACGTAAACCCTAAGCCTAACCCAACCCTAACACAAACCTAACCCTAATTCTACCTCTAACCCTAACGCAAACCCTAACCGTAACCCTAACCCTAACCCTAACCTAACCCAAACCGTAACCCTAAACCTAACCCTAACCCTAACCGTAACCCTAACCCTAACACTAACCCTTACCCTAACGCTAACACTAACCCTAACCCCTAACCCTAACCCTAAGCCTAACTCTACCCTAACCCAATCCCTAACCATAACACTAACCCTAACACTAACCCTAACACTAACTCTAACCCTAACGCAAACCCTAACCCTAACCCTAACCCTAACCGTAACCCTAACCCTAACCGTAACCCTAACCCTAACCCTTACCCTAACCCTAACCCAAACCCTAACCCTAACCCTAACCCTAAGCCTAAACCTAACTCTAACACTTACCTTAACTCCTAACCCTAACCCTAACCCTACCCTAAACCTAACCCTAACCCTAACCCTAACCCTAACGCAACCCTAACCCTAACCCTAAGCCTAAACCTAACACTAACACTAAACCCTAACCCTAACCCTAACACTTACCCTAACCGTAATCCAAACCATAACCCTAACCCTAACCCAAACCCTAAAGCTAACCCTAACCCTAACATTAACCCTAACCCTAAACCCTAACCCTAACCCTAATCCTACCGTAATTCTAACCCTAACCCTTACCCTAACCCTAATCCAAACCCTAAACCTAACCCTAACTGTAACCCTAACCCAAACCGTAACCCT
>JAQJZF010000043.1:240000-307500 GCA_028537955.1 Microtus californicus
ACCCTATACCTAACCCTAACCCTAACACTAATCCTAACCCTAAACCTAACCCTAACCCTAACCCCTAACCCTAACACAAACCCTAAGCCTAACCCTAATCCTAACCCTAAACCTTACCCTAACCCTAACCCAAATCCTAACCCTAACCCTAACCCTAAGCCTAACACAAATCCTAACCCTAACCCTAACCCTAACCCTAAACCCTAACCCTAACCCTAACCCTAACCTAACCCTAACCCTAACCCTAACCCTAACCCTAACCCTAACCCTAACCCTAACCCTAAACTGAACCCTAACCCTAACCCTAACCCTAACCCTAACGCAAACCCTAACCCAAACCCTAACCCTAACACTAACCCTAACCCTAACACTAACCTTAAACCTCACCCTAACCCTAACCCTAACCCTAACCCTAACTCTATCCCTAACCCTAACCCTTACCCTAACCCTAAACCAAACCCTATAGCTAACCCTAACCATAACCCTAATCCAAATCCTAACCCTAACCCTAAATATAAGGCTAACCGTAACCCCTAACCCTAACCCTAAACCTAACCCTACCCTAACCATAACCCTAACCCTAACCCTAACCCTAACCCTAACCCTAACCTGAACCCTAACCCTAACCCTAACCCTAACCCTAACCCTAAGGCAAACCCTAACACTAAACCTAACACTAACCCTAATCCTAAAAGTAAACCTCACTCTAAACCTAACCCTTACCCTAACCCAAATCCCTAACCTTAACACTAACCCAAAACCTAACCCTAACCCTAACCCTAACAATAACACTAACCCTAACCCTAACGTAAACCCTAAGCCTAACCCAACCCTAACCCTAACCCTAACCCTAATTCTAACTCTAACCCTAACACAAAACCTAACCCTAACCCTAACGCTAACCCTAACCCTAACCCAAACCCTAACCATAACCCTAACCCTAACCCTAACCCTAACCCTAACCCTAACCTGAACCCTAACCATAACCTTAACCCTAACCCTAACCCTAACGTAAACCCTAAGCCTAACCCAACCCTAACCCTAACCCTAACCCTAATTCTAACTCTAACCCTAACACTAACCCTAACCCAAATCCTAACACTAACCCTAACCCTAACCATAACCCTAACCCTAACCCTAACCGTAACCCTAACCCTAACCCCTAATCCTAACCCTAATCCTAACCCTAACCCTAACCCTAACACTAACCCTAACCCCTAACCCTAACCCTAAGCCTAACTCTACCCTAACCCAAACCCTTACCATAACCCTAACCCTAACACTAACCCTAACACTAACTCTAACCCTAACGCAAACCCTACACCTAACCCTAACCCTAACCCTAACAGTAACCCTAACCCTAACCCTAACCCTAACCCTAACCCTAACACTTACCCTAACCCTAACCCTAACCCTAACCCTAATCCTAACCCTAACCCTATCCCTAACCCTCACCAAAACCCTAAACCTAACCCTACCCCTAACCCTAAACATAACTCTAAACCTAAACCCTAACTGTAACCCTAACCCTACCGTAACCCTAACCCTAACCCTAACCCTTACCATAACCCTAACCCTAACCCTAACCCTAACCCTAACCCTAAACCCTAACCCGAACTCTAACCCTAACCCTAAATCTAAGGCTAACCGTAACCCCTAACCCTAACCCTAACCCTAACCCTACCCTAACCAAAACCCTAACCCTTACCCTAACCCTAATCCTAACCTGAACCCTAACCCTAACCCTAACCCTAACCCTAACACTAACCCTAACCCCTAACCCTAACCCTAAGCCTAACTCTACCCTAACCCAAACCCTTACCATAACCCTAACCCTAACACTAACCCTAACACTAACTCTAACCCTAACGCAAACCCTACACCTAACCCTAACCCTAACCCTAACCCTAACAGTAACCCTAACCCTAACCCTAACCCTAACCCTAACACTTACCCTAACCCTAACCCTAACCCTAACCCTAATCCTAACCCTAACCCTATCCCTAACCCTCACCAAAACCCTAAACCTAACCCTACCCCTAAACCTAAACATAACCCTAAACCTAAACCCTAACTGTAACCCTAACCCTACCGTAACCCTAACCCTAACCCTAACCCTTACCATAACCCTAACCCTAACCCTAACCCTAACCCTAAACCCTAACCCGAACTCTAACCCTAACCCTAAATCTAAGGCTAACCGTAACCCCTAACCCTAACCCTAACCCTACCCTAACCATAACCCTAACCCTTACCCTAACCCTAACCCTAAGCTGAACCCTAACCCTAACCCTAACCCTAACCCTAAGGCAAACCCTAACACTAAACCTAACACTAACCCTAACCCTAACAGTAAACCTAACTCTAAACCTAACCCTAACCCTAACCGAAATCCCTAACCTTAACACTAACCCAAAACCTAACCCTAACCCTATCACAAACCCTAACCCTAACCATAACCCTAACCCTAACCCTAACCCTAACACTAACACTAAACCCTAAACCTAACTCTAAACCTAACCCAAACCCTTACCCTAACCGAAATCCAAACCCTAAACCTAATCCTAACCCTAACCCTAACTCAAACCCTAAACCTAACCCTAACACTAACCCTAACCATAACCCTTACCCTAAACCCTAACCGTAACCCTAACCCTACCGTAACCCTAATCCTAACCCTAACCCTTACCATAACCCTAACCCTAACCCTAACCCTAACCCTAAACCCTAACCCTAACCCTAACCCTAAGCCTAACTCTAAAAGGAAGAGGAACACTGTTCTAAATTCTTTTTTTAACCCTAACCCTAACCCTAACCCAACCCTATACCTAACCCTAACCCTAACACTAATCCTAACCCTAAACCTAACCCTAACCCTAACACCTAACCCTAACACAAACCCTAAGCCTAACCCTAATCCTAACCCTAAACCTTACCCTAACCCTAACCCAAATCCTAACCCTAACCCTAACCCTAAGCCTAACACAAATCCTAACCCTAACCCTAACCCTAACCCTAAACCCTAACCCTAACCCTAACCCTAACCTAACCCTAACCCTAACCCTAACCCTAACCCTAACCCTAACCCTAAACTGAACCCTAACCCTAACCCTAACCCTAAAGCAAACCCTAACCCAAACCCTAACCCTAACACTAACCCTAAACCTAACACTAAACTTAAACCTCACCCTAACCCTAACCCTAACCCTAACCCTAACTCTATCCCTAACCCTAACCCTTACCCTAACCCTAAACCAAACCCTATAGCTAACCCTAACCATAACCCTAATCCAAATACTAACCCTAACCCTAAATCTAAGGCTAACCGTAACCCCTAACCCTAACCCTAACCCTAACCCTACCCTAACCATAACCCTAACCCTAACCCTAACCCTAACCCTAACCCTAACCCTAACCTGAACCCTAACCCTAACCCTAACCCTAACCCTAACCCTAAGGCAAACCCTAACACTAAACCTAACACTAACCCTAATCCTAACAGTAAACCTCACTCTAAACCTAACCCTTACTCTAACCCAAATCCCTAACCTTAACACTAACTCAAAACCTAACCCTAACCCTAACCCTAACCCTAACCATAACACTAACCCTAACCCTAACGTAAACCCTAAGCCTAACCCAACCCTAACCCTAACCCTAACCCTAATTCTAACTCTAACCCTAACGCAAAACCTAACCCTAACCCTAACGCTAACCCTAACCCTAACCCAAACCCTAACCATAACCCTAACCCTAACCCTAACCTGAACCTTAACCATAACCTTAACCCTAACCCTAACCCTAACGTAAACCCTAAGCCTAACCCAACCCTAACCCTAACCCTAACCCTAATTCTAACTCTAACCCTAATACTAACGCTAACCCAAATCCTAACACTAACCCTAATCCTAACCATAACCTTAACCCTAACCCTAACCCTAACCCTAACACTAACTCTAACCCTAACACAAACCCTAACCCTAACCCTAACCCTAACCCTAACCCTAACTAACCGTAACCCTAACCCTAACCCTAACCCTAACCCTAAACCTAACCTGACCCTAACCCTAACCCTAACCCTAACCCTAAACTGAACCCTAACCCTAACCCTAACCCTAAGCCTAACGCAAACCCTAACCCAAACCCTAACCCTAACACTAACCCTAACCCTAACACTAACCTTAAACCTCACCCTAACCCTAACCCTAACCCTAACTCTAACCCTAACCCTAACCCTTACCCTAACACTAATCCAAACCCTATAGCTAACCCTAACCCTAACCCTAACCCAAATCCTAACCCTAACCCTAACCCTAAATCTAAGGCTAACCGTAACCCCTAACCCTAACCCTAACCCTAACCCTACCCTAACCATAACCCTAACCCTTACCTTAACCCTAACCCTAACCTCAACCCTAACCCTAATCCTAACCCTAACCCTAAGGCAAACCCTAACACTAAACCTAACACTAACCCTAACCCTAACAGTAAACCTAACTCTAAACCTAACCCTAACCCTAACCCAAATCCCTAACCTTAACACTAACCCAAAACCTAACCCTAACCCTAACCCTAACCCTAACCCTAGCCCTAACCATAACCTTAAGCCTAACGTAAACCCTAAGCCTAACCCAACCCTAACACAAACCTAACCCTAATTCTACCTCTAACCCTAACGCAAACCCTAACCGTAACCCTAACCCTAACCCTAACCTAACCCAAACCGTAACCCTAAACCTAACCCTAACCCTAACCGTAACCCTAACCCTAACACTAACCCTTACCCTAACGCTAACACTAACCCTAACCCCTAACCCTAACCCTAAGCCTAACTCTACCCTAACCCAATCCCTAACCATAACACTAACCCTAACACTAACCCTAACACTAACTCTAACCCTAACGCAAACCCTAACCCTAACCCTAACCCTAACCGTAACCCTAACCCTAACCGTAACCCTAACCCTAACCCTTACCCTAACCCTAACCCAAACCCTAACCCTAACCCTAACCCTAACCCTAACCCTAACCCTAACCCTAACTCTAACACTTACCTTAACTCCTAACCCTAACCCTAACCCTACCCTAAACCTAACCCTAACCCTAACCCTAACGCAACCCTAACCCTAACCCTAAGCCTAAACCTAACACTAACACTAAACCCTAACCCTAACCCTAACACTTACCCTAACCGTAATCCAAACCCTAACCCTAACCCTAACCCAAACCCTAAAGCTAACCCTAACCCTAACATTAACCCTAACCCTAAACCCTAACCCTAACCCTAATCCTACCGTAACTCTAACCCTAACCCTTACCCTAACCCTAATCCAAACCCTAAACCTAACCCTAACCGTAACCCTAACCCAAACCGTAACCCTAACCCTACCCTAACCCTAACCCTAACCCTAACCCTACCCTAATCCTAACCCTAACGCTTACCCTAACCCTAACAATAGCCCTAACCCTAACCCTAACCCTAACACTAAGCGTAACTCTAACCCTAATTGTAACCCTAACCCTAACCGTAACCCTAACCCTAACCCCTAATCCTAACCCTAACCCTAACCCTAACCCTAACGTAAACCCTAAGCCTAACCCAACCCTAACCCTAACCCTAACCCTAATTCTAACTCTAACCCTAACACTATCCCTAACCCAAATCCTAACACTAACCCTAACCATAACCCTAACCCTAA
The DNA here is from genome assembly GCA_028537955.1 of Microtus californicus. Classification (NCBI taxonomy): domain Eukaryota; kingdom Metazoa; phylum Chordata; class Mammalia; order Rodentia; family Cricetidae; genus Microtus; species Microtus californicus. The sequence continues at coordinate 245,700 of JAQJZF010000043.1, forward strand.
CCCTAACCCTAACCGTAACCCTAACCCTAACCCCTAATCCTAACCCTAATCCTAACCCTAACCCTAACCCTAACACTAACCCTAACCCCTAACCCTAACCCTAAGCCTAACTCTACCCTAACCCAAACACTTACCATAACCCTAACCCTAACACTAACCCTAACACTAACTCTAACCCTAACGCAAACCCTACACCTAACCCTAACCCTAACCCTAACAGTAACCCTAACCCTAACCCTAACCCTAACCCTAACCCTAACACTAATCCTAACCCTAAACCTAACCCTAACCCTAACCCCTAACCCTAACACAAACCCTAAGCCTAAGCCTAAGCCTAACCCTAACCCTAACCCTAACCCTAACCCTAACCCTAACCCTAACGCAACCCTAACCCTAACCCTCAGCCTAAACCTAACACTAACACTAAACCCTAACCCTAACCCTAACACTTACCCTAACCGTAATCCAAACCCTAACCCTAACCCTAACCCAAACCCTAAAGCTAACCCTAACCCTAACATTAACCCTAACCCTAAACACTAACCCTAACCCTAATCCTACCGTAACTCTAACCCTAACCCTTACCCTAACCCTAATCCAAACCCTAAACCTAACCCTAACCGTAACCCTAACCCAAACCGTAACCCTAACCCTACCCTAACCCTAACCCTAACCCTAACCCTACCCTAATCCTAACTCTAACGCTTACCTTAACCCTAAAAATAGCCCTAACCCTAACCCTAACCCTAACACTAAGCGTAACTCTAACCCTAATTGTAACCCTAACCCTAACCGTAACCCTAACCCTAACCCCTAATCCTAACCCTAACCCTAACCCTAACCCTAACCCTAACGTAAACCCTAAGCCTAACCCAACCCTAACCCTAACCCTAACCCTAATTCTAACTCTAATCCTAACACTATCCCTAACCCAAATCCTAACACTAACCCTAACCATAACCCTAACCCTAACCCTAACCGTAACCCTAACCCTAACCCCTAATCCTAACCCTAATCCTAACCCTAACCCTAACCCTAACACTAACCCTAACCCCTAACCCTAACCCTAAGCCTAACTCTACCCTAACCCAAACCCTTACCATAACCCTAACCCTAACACTAACCCTAACACTAACTCTAACCCTAACGCAAACCCTACACCTAACTCTAACCCTAACCCTAACAGTAACCCTAACCCTAACCCTAACCCTAACCCTAACCCTAACACTTACCCTAACCCTAACCCTAACCCTAACCCAAATCCTAACCCTAACCCTATCCCTAACCCTCACCAAAACCCTAAACCTAACCCTAACCCTAACCCTAAACATAACCCTAAACCTAAACCCTAACTGTAACCCTAACCCTACCGTAACCCTAACCCTAACCCTAACCCTTACCATAACCCTAACCCTAACCCTAACCCTAACCCTAACCCTAACCCTAAACCCTAACCCGAACTCTAACCCTAACCCTAAATCTAAGGCTAACCGTAACCCCTAACCCTAACCCTAACCCTAACCCTACCCTAACCATAACACTAACCCTTACCCTAACCCTAACCCTAACCTGAACCCTAACCCTAACCCTAACCCTAACCCTAAGGCAAACCCTAACACTAAACCTAACACTAACCCTAACCCTAACAGTAAACCTAACTCTAAACCTAACCCTAACCCTAACCGAAATCCCTAACCTTAACACTAACCCAAAACCTAACCCAAACCCTATCACAAACCCTAACCCTAACCATAACCCTAACCCTAACCCTAACACTAACACTAACACTAAACCCTAAACCTAACTCTAAACCTAACCCAAACACTTACCCTAACCGTAATCCAAACCCTAACCCTAATCCTAACCCTAACCCTAACTCAAACCCTAAACCTAACCCTAACACTAACCCTAACCATAACCCTTACCCTAAACCCTAACCGTAACCCTAACCCTACCGTAACCCTAATCCTAACCCTAACCCTTACCATAACCCTAACCCTAACCCTAACCCTAAACCCTAACCCTAACCCTAACCCAAACCCTAACCCTAACCCTAAGCCTAACTCTAAAAGGAAGAGGAACACTGTTCTAAATTCTTTTTTTTAACCCTAACCCTAACCCTAACCCAACCCTATACCTAACCCTAACTCTAACACTAATCCTAACACTAAACCTAACCCTAACCCTAACCCCTAACCCTAACACAAACCCTAAGCCTAATCCTAATCCTAACCCTAAACCTTACCCTAACCCTAACCCAAATCCTAACCCTAACCCTAACCCTAAGCCTAACACAAATCCTAACCCTAACCCTAACCCTAACCCTAAACCCTAACCCTAACCCTAACCCTAACCTAACCCTAACCCTAACCCTAACCCTAACCCTAACCCTAAACTGAACCCTAACCCTAACCCTAACCCTAACCCTAACGCAAACCCTAACCCAAACCCTAACCCTAACACTAACCCTAACCCTAACACTACCCTTAAACCTCACCCTAACCCTAACCCTAACCCTAACCCTAACTCTATCCCTAACCCTAACCCTTACCCTAACCCTAAACCAAACCCTATAGCTAACCCTAACCATAACCCTAATCCAAATCCTAACCCTAACCCTAAATCTAAGGCTAACCGTAACCCCTAACCCTAACCCTAACCCTAACCCTACCCTAACCATAACCCTAACCCTAACCCTAACCCTAACCCTAACCTGAACCCTAACCCTAACCCTAACCCTAACCCTAACCCTAAGGCAAACCCTAACACTAAACCTAACACTAACCCTAATCCTAACAGTAAACCTCACTCTAAACCTAACCCTTACCCTAACCCAAATCCCTAACCTTAACACTAACCCAAAACCTAACCCTAACCCTAACCCTAACCATAACACTAACCCTAACCCTAACGTAAACCCTAAGCCTAACCCAACCCTAACCCTAACCCTAACCCTAATTCTAACTCTAACCCTAACGCAAAACCTAACCCTAACCCTAACGCTAACCCTAACCCTAACCCAAACCCTAACCATAACCCTAACCCTAACCCTAACCCTAACCCTAACTTGAACCCTAACCATAACCTTAACCCTAACCCTAACCCTAACGTAAACCCTAAGCCTAACCCAACCCTAACCCTAACCCTAACCCTAACCCTAAATCTAAGGCTAACCGTAACCCCTAACCCTAACCCTAACCCTAACCCTATCCTAACCATAACCCTAACCCTTACCTTAACCCTAACCCTAACCTCAACCCTAACCCTAACCCTAACCCTAACCCTAAGGCAAACCCTAACACTAAACCTAACACTAACCCTAACCCTAACAGTAAACCTAACTCTAAACTTAACCCTAACCCTAACCCAAATCCCTAACCTTAACACTAACCCAAAACCTAACCCTAACCCTAACACTAACCCTAACCCTAGCCCTAACCATAACCTTAACCCTAACGTAAACCCTAAGCCTAACCCAACCCTAACACAAACCTAACCCTAATTCTACCTCTAACCCTAACGCAAACCCTAACCGTAACCCTAACCCTAACCCTAACCTAACCCAAACCGTAACCCTAAACCTAACCCTAACCCTAACCGTAACCCTAACCCTAACACTAACCCTTACCCTAACGCTAACACTAACCCTAACCCCTAACCCTAACCCTAAGCCTAACTCTACCCTAACCCAATCCCTAACCATAACACTAACCCTAACACTAACCCTAACACTAACTCTAACCCAAACGCAAACCCTAACCCTAACCCTAACCCTAACCGTAACCCTAACCCTAACCGTAACCCTAACCCTAACCCTTACCCTAACCCTAACCCAAACCCTAACCCTAACCCTAACCCTAAGCCTAAACCTAACTCTTACACTTACCTTAACTCCTAACCCTAACCCTAACCCTACCCTAAACCTAACCCTAACCCTAACCCTAACGCAACCCTAACCCTAACCCTAAGCCTAAACCTAACACTAACACTAAACCCTAACCCTAACCCTAACACTTACCCTAACCGTAATCCAAACCCTAACCCTAACCCTAACCCAAACCCTAAAGCTAACCCTAACCCTAACATTAACCCTAACCCTAAACCCTAACCCTAACCCTAATCCTACCGTAATTCTAACCCTAACACTTACCCTAACCCTAATCCAAACCCTAAACCTAACCCTAACTGTAACCCTAACCCAAACCGTAACCCTAACCCTACCCTAACCCTAACCCTAACCCTAACCCTACCCTAATCCTAACCCTAACGCTTACCCTAACCCTAACACTAGCCCTAACCCTAACCCTAACCCTAACACTAAGCGTAACTCTAAGCCTAATTGTAACCATAACCCTAACCGTAACCCTAACCCTAACCCCTAATCCTAACCCTAATCCTAACCCTAACCCTATCCCTAACACTAACCCTAACCCCTAACCCTAACCCTAAGACTAACTCTACTCTAACCCAAACCCTTACCATAACCCTAACCCTAACACTAACCCTAACACTAACTCTAACCCTAACGCAAATTCTAAACCTAACCCTAACCCTAAAACTAACAGTAACCCTAACCCTAACCCTAACCCTTACCCTAACTCTAACCCAAATCCTAACCCTAACCCTACCCCTAACCCTAACCCAAACCCTAACCCTAACCCTAACCCTAACCCTAACCCTAACCCTTACCCTAACCCTAACCCTAACCCTAACCCTAACCCTAACCCTAACCCTAACCCTCACCAAAACCCTAAACCTAACCCTAACCCTAACCCTAAACATAACCCTAAACCTAAACCCTAACCGTAACCCTAACCCTACCGTAACCCTAACCCTAACCCTAACCCCAAACCCTAACCCTAACCATAACCCTAACCCTAACCCTAACGTAAACCCTAAGCCTAACCCAACCCTAACCCTAACCCTAACCCTAATTCTAACTCTAACCCTAACGCAAATCCTAACCCTAACCCTAACCCTAAACCTAACCCTAACCTAACCCAAACCGTAACCCTAACCCTAACCCTAACCCTTACCCTAACCCTAACACAAACCCTAACCCAAACCCTAACCCTAACCCTAACCCTAATCCTAACCCTAACCCTAACCATAACCCTAACCCTAACCCTAACCCTAACCCTAACCCTAACCCTAACCCTTACCCTAACCCTAACGCAAACACGAACCCTAACCCTACCCTAACCCTAACCCTAACTCTAACACTTACCCTAACCCCTAACCCTAACCCTAACCCTAACCCTACCCTAAACCTAACCCTAACCCAAACCCTAACCCTAACCCTAACGCAACCCTAACCCTAACCCTAAGCCTAAACCTAACACTAACACTAAACCCTAACCCTAACCCTAACACTTACCCTAACCGTAATCCAAACCCTAACCCTAACCCTAACCCAAACCCTAACCCTAACCATAACCCTAACATTAACCCTAACCCTAAACCCTAACCCTAACCCTAACCCTACCGTAACTCTAACCCTAACCCTAACCCTTACCCAAACCCTAATCCAAACCCAAAACCTAATCCTAACCGTAACCCTAACCCAAACCGTAACCCTAACCCTAACCCTAACCCTAAGCCTAACCCTAACCCTACCCTAATCCTAACCCTAACGCTTACCCTAACCCTAACCCTAACCCTAACACTAACTCTAACCCTAACACAAACCCTAACCCTAACCCTAACCCTAACCCTAACCCTAACTAACCATAACCCTAACCCTAACCCTAACCCTAACCCTAACCCTAACCTGACCCTAACCCTAAACCTAACCCTAACCCTAACCCTAATCCTAACCCTAACCCTAACCCTAACCCTCACCAAAACCCTAAACCTAACCCTAACCCTAACCCTAAACATAACCCTAAACCTAAACCCTAACCGTAACCCTAAACCTACCGTAACCCTAACCCTAACCCTAACCCTAACCCTTACCATAACCCTAACCCTAACCCTAACCCTAACCCTAACCCTAACCCTAAACCCTAACCCGAAGTCTAACCCTAACCCTAAATCTAAGGCTAACCGTAACCCCTAACCCTAACCCTAACCCTAACCCTACCCTAACCATAATCCTAATGCTTACCCTAACCCTAACCCTAACCTGAACCCTAACCCTAACCCTAAGGCAAACCTTAACACGAAACCTAACACTAACCCTAACCCTAACAGTAAACCTAACTCTAAACCTAACTCTAACCCTAACCCAAATCCCTAACCTTAACACTAACCCAAAACCTAACCCTAACCCTATCCCAAACCCTAACCCTAACCATAACCCTAACCCTAACCCTAACGTAAACCCTAAGCCTAACCCAACCCTAACACTAACCCTAACCCTAATTCTAACTCTAACCCTAACGCAAATCCTAACCCTAACCCTAACCCTAAACCTAACCCTAAACTAACCCAAACCGTAACCCTAACCCTAACCCTAACCCTAACTCTTACCCTAACCCTAACACAAACCCTAACCCCTAACCCTAACCCTAAGCCTAACTCTACCCTAACCCAATCCCTAACCATAACCCTAACCCTAACACTAACCCTAACACTAACTCTAACCCTAACGCAAACCCTAACCCTAATCCTAACCCTAACCCTAACCATAACCCTAACCCTAACCCTAACCCTAACCCTTACCCTAACCCTAACGCAAACACTAACCCTAACCCTACCCTAACCCTAACCCTAACTCTAACACTTACCCTAACCCCTAACCCTAACCCTAACCCTAACCCTACCCTAAACCTAACCCTAACCCAAACCCTAACCCTAACCCTAACGCAACCCTAACCCTAACCCTAAGCCTAAACCTAACACTAACACTAAACCCTAACCCTAACCCTAACACTTACCCTAACCGTAATCCAAACCCTAACCCTAACCCTAACCCAAACCCTAACCCTAACCCTAACCCTAACTTTAACCCTAACCCTAAACCCTAACCCTAACCCTAACCCTACCGTAACTCTAACCCTAACCCTAACCCTTACCGTAACCCTAAACCAAACCCAAAACCTAACCCTAACCGTAACCCTAACCCAAACCGTAACCCTAACCCTAACCCTAACCCTAACCCTAAGCCTAACCCTAACCCTACCCTAATCCTAACCCTAACGCTTACCCTAACCCTAACCCTAACACTAACTCTAACCCTAACACAAACCCTAACCCTAACCCTAACCCTAACCCTAACCCTAACTAACCATAACCCTAACCCTAACCCTAACCCTAACCCTAACCCTAACCTGACCCTAACCCTAACCCTAACCCTAAACTGAACCCTAACCCTAACACTAACCCTAACGCAAACCCTAACACAAACCCTAACCCTAACACTAACCCTAACCCTAACACTAAACTTAAACCTCACCCTAACCCTAACCCTAACTCTAACCCTAACTCTAACCCTTACCCTAACCCTAACCAAAACCCTATAGCTAACCCTAACCCTAACCCAAATCCTAACCCTAACCCTAACCCTAAATCTAAGGCTAAACGTAACCCCTAACCCTAACCCTAACCCTAACCCTACCCTAACCATAACCCTAACCCTTACCCTAACCCTAACCCTACCTGAAACCTAACCCTAACCCTAACCCTAACCCTAACCCTAAGGCAAACCCTAACACTAAACCTAACACTAACCCTAACCCTAACAGTAAACCTAAATCTAAACCTAACCCTAACCCTAACCCAAATCCCTAACCTTAACACTAACCCAAAACCTAACCCTAACCCTAACCCTAACCCTAACCATAACCTTAACCCTAACCCTAACGTAAACCCTAAGCCTAACCCAACCCTAACACTAACCCTAACCCTAATTCTAATTCTAACCCTAACGCAAACCATAACCCTAACCCTAACCCTAACCCTAACCTAACACAAATCGTAACCCTAACCCTAACCCTAACCCTAACCCTTACCCTAACCCTAACACTAACCCTAACCCCTAACCCTAACCCTAAGCCTAACTCTACCCTAACCCAATCCCTAACCATAACCCTAAACCTAACACTAACCCTAACACTAACCCTAACCCTAACGCAAACTCTAACCCTAACCCTTACCCTAACCCTAAAACTAACCGTAACCCTAACCCTAACCATAACCCTTACCCTAACCCTAACCCAAACCCTAACCCTAACCCTAACCCTAACCATAACAATAACCCTAACTCTAACACTTACCCTAACCCCTAACCCTATCCCTACCCTAAACCTAACCTAACCCAAACCATAACCCTAACCCTAACGCAACCCTAACCCTAACCCTAAGCCTAAACCTAACCCTAACCCTAACCCTAACCCTAACCCTAACCTAACACAAACCGTAACCCTAACCCTAACCCTAACCCTAACCCTAACCCTTACCCTAACCCTAACACTAACCCTAACCCCTAACCCTAACCCTAAGCCTAACTCTACCCTAACCCAATCCCTAACCATAACCCTAAACCTAACACTAACCCTAACACTAACTCTAACCCTAACGTAAACTCTAACCCTAACCCTAACCCTAACCCTAAAACTAACCGTAACCCTAACCCTAACCATAACCCTTACCCTAACCCTAACCCAAACCCTAACCCTAACCCTAACCCTAACCCTAACCATAACCATAACCCTAACTCTAACACTTACTCTAACCCCTAACCCTATCCCTACCCTAAACCTAACCCTAACCCAAACCCTAACCCTAACCCTAACGCAACCCTAACCCTAACCCTAAGCCTAAACCTAACACTAACACTAAACCCTAACCCTAACCCTAACACTTACCCTAACCGTAATCCAAACCCTAACCCTAACCCTAACCCAAAACCTAAAGCTAACCCTAACCCTAACATTAACCCTAACATTAAACCCTAACCCTAACCCTAACCCTACCGTAACTCTAACCCTAACCCTAACCCTTACCCTAACCCTAATCCAAACCCTAAACCTAACCCTAACCGTAACCCTAACCCAAACCCTAACCCTAAGCCTAACCCTAACCCTAACCCTATTCTAATCCTAACCCTAACGCTTACCCTAACCCTAACACTAGCCCTAACCCTAACCCTAACACTAAGCGTAACTCTAATCCTAATTGTAACCCTAACCCTAACCGTAACCCTAAACCTAACACCTAATCCTAACCCTAATCCTAACCCTAACCCTATCCCTAACACTAACCCTAACCCCTAACCCTAACCCTAAGACTAACTCTACCCTAACCCAAACCCTTACCATAACCCTAACCCTAACACTAACCCTAACACTAACTCTAACCCTAACGCAAACCCTAAACCTAACCCTAACCCTAAAACTAACAGCAACCCTAACCCTAACCCTAACCCTTACCCTAACTCTAACCCAAACCCTAACCCTAACCCTAACCCTAACCCTAACCCAAACCTTAACCCTAACCCTAACCCTAACCCTAACCCTAACCCTAACCCTTACCCTAACCCTAACCCTAACCCTAACCCTAATCCTAACCCTAACCCTAACCCTAACCCTCACCAAAACCCTAAACCTAACCCTAACTCTAACCCTAAACATAACCCTAAACCTAAACCCTAACCGTAACCCTAACCCTACCGTAACCCTAACCCTAACCCTAACCCTTACCATAACCCTAACCCTAACCCTAACCCTAACCCTAAACCCTAACCCGAACTCTAACCCTAACCCTAAATCTAAGGCTAACCGTAACCCCTAACCCTAACCCTAACCCTAACCCTACCCTAACCAAAACCCTAACGCTTACCCTAACCCTAACCCTAACCTGAACCCTAACCCTAACCCTAACCCTAACCCTAAGGCAAACCCTAACACTAAACCTAACACTAACCCTAACCCTAACAGTAAACCTAACTCTAAACCTAACTCTAACCCTAACCCAAATCCCTAACCTTAACACTAACCCAAAACCTAACCCTAACCCTATCCCAAACCCTAACCCTAACCATAACCCTAACCCTAACCCTAACGTAAACCCTAAGCCTAACCCAACCCTAACACTAACCCTAACCCTAATTGTAAATCTAACCCTAACGCAAATCCTAACCCTAACCCTAAACCTAACCCTAACCTAACCCAAACCGTAACCCTAACCCTAACCCTAACCCTAACCCTTACTCTAACCCTAACACAAACCCTAACCCCTAACCCTAACCCTAAGCCTAACTCTACCCTAACCCAATCCCTATCCATAACCCTAACCCTAACACTAACCCTAACACTAACTCTAAACCTAACACAAACCCTAACACTAATCCTAACCCTAACCCTAACCCTAACCCTAACCCTAACCCTAACCCTTACCCTAACCCTAACGCAAACACTAACCCTAACCCTACCCTAACCCTAACCCTAACTCTAACACTTACCCTAACCCCTAACCCTAACCCTAACCCTACCCTAAACCTAACCCTAATCCAAACCCTAACCCTAACGCTAACGCAACCCTAACCCTAACCCTAAGCCTAAACCTAACACTAACACTAAACCCTAACCCTAACACTTACCCTAACCGTAATCCAAACCCTAACCCTAACCCTAAGCCAAACCCTAACCCTAACCCTAACCCTAACATTAACCCTAACCCTAAACCCTAACCCTAACCCAAACCCTACCGTAACTCTAACCCTAACCCTAACCCTTACCCTAACCCTAATCCAAACCCAAAACCTAACCCTAACCGTAACCCTAACCCAAACCGTATCCCTAACCCTAACCCTAACCCTAACCCTAAGCCTAACCAAAACCCTACCCTAATCCTAACCCTAACGCTTACCCTAACTCTAACCCTAACCCTAACACTAACTCTAACCCTAACACAAACCCTAACCCTAACCCTAACCCTAACCCTAACCCTAATCCTAACTAACCATAACCCTAACCCTAACCCTAACCCTAACCCTAACCCTAACCTGACCCTAACCCTAACCCTAACCATAACCCTAACCCTAACCCTAAACTGAACCCTAACCCTAACCCTAACCCTAACGCAAACCCTAACCCAAACCCTAACCCTAACACTAACCCTAACCCTAACACTAACCTTAAACCTCACCCTAACCCTAACCCTAACCCTAACCCTAACCCTAACCCTATTCTAATCCTAACCCTAACGCTTACCCTAACCCTAACACTAGCCCTAACCCTAACCCTAACACTAAGCGTAACTCTAACCCTAATTGTAACCCTAACCCTAACCGTAACCCTAAACCTAACCCCTAATCCTAACCCTAATCCTAACCCTAACCCTATCCCTAACACTAACCCTAACCCCTAACCCTAACCCTAAGACTAACTCTACCCTAACCCAAACCCTTACCATAACCCTAACCCTAACACTAACCCTAACACTAACTCTAACCCTAACGCAAACCCTAAACCTAACCCTAACCCTAAAACTAACAGCAACCCTAACCCTAACCCTAACCCTTACCCTAACTCTAACCCAAACCCTAACCCTAACCCTAACCCTAACCCTAACCCAAACCTTAACCCTAACCCTAACCCTAACCCTAACCCTAACCCTTACCCTAACCCTAACCCTAACCCTAACCCTAATCCTAACCCTAACCCTAACCCTAACCCTCACCAAAACCCTAAACCTAACCCTAACCCTAACCCTAAACATAACCCTAAACCTAAACCCTAACCGTAACCCTAACCCTACCGTAACCCTAACCCTAACCCTAACCCTTACCATAACCCTAACCCTAACCCTAACCCTAACCCTAACCCTAAACCCTAACCCGAACTCTAACCCTAACCCTAAATCTAAGGCTAACCGTAACCCCTAACCCTAACCCTAACCCTAACCCTACCCTAACCATAACCCTAACGCTTACCCTAACCCTAACCCTAACCTGAACCCTAACCCTAACCCTAACCCTAACCCTAAGGCAAACCCTAACACTAAACCTAACACTAACCCTAACCCTAACAGTAAACCTAACTCTAAACCTAACTCTAACCCTAACCCAAATCCCTAACCTTAACACTAACCCAAAACCTAACCCTAACCCTATCCCAAACCCTAACCCTAACCATAACCCTAACCCTAACGTAAACCCTAAGCCTAACCCAACCCTAACACTAACCCTAACCCTAATTGTAACTCTAACCCTAACGCAAATCCTAACCCTAACCCTAAACCTAACCCTAACCTAACCCAAACCGTAACCCTAACCCTAACCCTAACCCTAACCCTTACTCTAACCCTAACACAAACCCTAACCCCTAACCCTAACCCTAAGCCTAACTGTACCCTAACCCAATCCCTAACCATAACCCTAACCCTAACACTAACCCTAACACTAACTCTAACCCTAACACAAACCCTAACACTAATCCTAACCCTAACCCTAACCCTAACCCTAACCCTACCCTAACCCTAACCCTAACTCTAACACTTACCCTAACCCCTAACCCTAATCCTAACCCTACCCTAAGCTAACCCTAATCCAAACCCTAACCCTAACGCTAACGCAACCCTAACCCTAACCCTAAGCCTAAACCTAACACTAACACTAAACCCTAACCCTAACACTTACCCTAACCGTAATCCAAACCCTAACCCTAACCCTAACCCAAACCCTAACCCTAACCCTAACCCTAACATTAACCCTAACCCTAAACCCTAACCCTAACCCAAACCCTACCGTAACTCTAACCCTAACCCTAACCCTTACCCTAACCCTAATCCAAACCCAAAACCTAACCCTAACCGTAACCCTAACCCAAACCGTAACCCTAACCCTAACCCTAACCCTAACCCTAAGCCTAACCCTAACCCTACCCTAATCCTAACCCTAACGCTTACCCTAACCCTAACCCTAACCCTAACACTAACTCTAACCCTAACACAAACCCTAACCCTAAACCTAACCCTAACCCTAACCCTAATCCTAACTAACCATAACCCTAACCCTAACCCTAACCCTAACCCTAACCTGACCCTAACCCTAACCCTAACCCTAACCCTAACCCTAACCCTAAACTGAACCCTAACCCTAACCCTAACCCTAACGCAAACCCTAACCCAAACCCTAACCCTAACACTAACCCTAACCCTAACACTAACCTTAAACCTCACCCTAACCCTAACCCTAACTCTAACCCTAACTCTAACCCTTACCCTAACACTAACCAAAACCCTATAGCTAACCCTAACCCTAACTCAAATCCTAACCCTAACCCTAACCCTAAATCTAAGGCTAACCGTAACCCCTAACCCTAACCCTAACCCTAACCCTACCCTAACCATAACCCTAACCCTTACCCTAACCCTAACACTAACCTGAACCCAAACCCTAACCCTAACCCTAACCCTAACCCTAACCCTAAGGCAAACCCTAACACTAAACCTAACACTAACCCTAACCCTAACAGTAAACCTAAATCTAAACCTAACCCTAACCCTAACCCAAATCCCTAACCTTAACACTAACCCAAAACCTAACCCTAACCCTAACCCTAACCCTAACCATAACCTTAACCCTAACCCAAACGTAAACCCTAAGCCTAACCCAACCCTAACACTAACCCTAACCCTAATTCTAATTCTAACCCTAACGCAAACCATAACCCTAACACTAACCCTAACCCTAACCCTAACCTAACACAAACCGTAACCCTAAACCTAACCCTAACCCTAACCCTAACCCTAACCCTAACCCTTACCCTAACCCTAACACTAACCCTAACCCCTAACCCTAACCCTAAGCCTAACTCTACCCTAACCCAATCCCTAACCATAACCCTAAACCTAACACTAACCCTAACACTAACTCTAACCCTAACGCAAACTCTAACCCTAACCCTAACCCTAACCCTAAAACTAACCGTAACCCTAACCCTAACCATAACCCTTACCCTAACCCTAACCCAAACCCTAACCCTAACCCTAACCCTAACCCTAACCCTAACCATAACCATAACCCTAACTCTAACACTTACCCTAACCCCTAACCCTATCCCTACCCTAAACCTAACCCTAACCCAAACCCTAACCCTAACCCTAATGCAACCCTAACCCTAACCCTAAGCCTAAACCTAACCCTAACCCTAACCCTAACCCTAACCCTAACCTAACACATACCGTAACCGTAACCCTAACCCTAACCCTAACCCTAACCCTTACCCTAACCCTAACCCTAACCCTATCCCCTAACCCTAACCCTAAGCCTAACTCTACCCTAACCCAATCCCTAACCATAACCCTAAACCTAACACTAACCCTAACACTAACTCTAACCCTAACGCAAACTCTAACCCTAACCCTAACCCTAACCCTAAAACTAACCGTAACCCTAACCCTAACCATAACCCTTACCCTAACCCTAACCCAAACCCTAACCCTAACCCTAACCCTAACCATAACCATAACCCTAACTCTAACACTTACCCTAACCCCTAACCCTATCCCTACCCTAAACCTAACCCTAACCCAAACCCTAACCCTAACCCTAACGCAACCCTAACCCTAACCCTATGCCTAAACCTAACACTAACACTAACACTAAACCCTATCCCTAACCCTAACACTTACCCTAACCGTAATCCAAACCCTAACCCTAACCCTAACCCAAAACCTAAAGCTAACCCTAACCCTAACATTAACCCTAACATTAAACCCTAACCCTAACCCTAACCCTACCGTAACTCTAACCCTAACCCTTACCCTAACCCTAATCCAAACCCTAAACCTAACCCTAACCGTAACCCTAACCCCAACCGTAACCCTAACCCTAAACCTAAGCCTAACCCTAACCCTAACCCTAACCTAATCCTAACCCTAACGCTTACCCTAACCCTAACACTAACCCTAACCCTAACCCTAATCCTAACACTAAGCGTAACTCTAACCCTAACTGTAACCCTAACCCTAACCGTAACCCTAACCCTAACCCCTAATCCTAACCCTAATCCTAACCCTAACCCTAACCCTAACCCTAACCCTAACCCCTAACCCTAACCCTAAGCCTACCTCTACCCTAACCCAAACCCTTACCATAACCCTAATCCTAAAACTAACCCTAACACTAACTCTAAACCTAACGCAAACCCTAAACCTAACCCTAACCCTAACCCTAACCGTAACCCTAATACTAACCCTAACCCTTACCCTAACCCTAACCCAAACCCTAACCCTAACCCTAACCCTAACCCTAACCCAAACCTTAACCCTAACCCTAACACTAAGCCTAACCCTTAACCTAACCCTAACCCTTAGTATAACCCTAACCCTAACCCTAACCCTAACCCTAACCCTAACCCTAAATCTAAGGCTAACCGTAACCCCTAACCCTAACCCTACCACTAACCCTACCCTAACCATAACCCTAACCCTTACCCTAACCCTAACCTGAACCCTAACCCTAACCCTAACCCTAACCCTAAGGCAAACCCTAACACTAAACCTAACACTAACCCTAACCCTAACAGTAAACCTAACTCTAAACCTAACCCTAACCCTAACCCAAATCCCTAACCTTAACACTAACCCAAAACCTAACCCTAACCCTAACCCAAACCCTAACCCGAACCATAACCCTAACCCTAACCCTAACGTAAACCCTAAGCCTAACCCAACCCTAACACTAACCCGAACCCTCATTCTAACTCTAACCCTAACGCAAATCCTAACCGTAACCCTAATCCTAACCCTAACCCTAACCTAACCCAAACCGTAACCCTAACCCTAACCCTAACCCTAACCCTAACCCTTACCCTAACCCTAACCATAACCCTAACCCTAACCCTAACCCTAACCCTAACCCTAACCCTAACCCTTACCTTAACCCTAACGCAAACACTAACCCTAACCCTAACCCTAACCCTAACCCTAACTCTAACACTTACCCTAACCCCTAACCCTAACCCTAACCCTAACCCTACCCTAAACCTAACCCTAACCCAAACCCTAACCCTAACCCTAACGCAACCCTAACCCTAACCCTAAGCCTAAACCTAACATTATCACTAAACCCTAACCCTAACCCTAACACTTACCCTAACCGTAATCCAAACCCTAACCCTAACCCTAACCCAAACCCTAACCCTAACCCTAACATTAACCCTAACCCTAAACCCTAACCCTAACCCTAACCCTACCGTAAATCTAACCCTAACCCTAACCCTAACCCTTACCCTAACCCTAATCCAAACCCAAAACCTAAACCTAACCGTAACCCTAACCCAAACCGTAACCCTAACCCTAACCCTAACCCTAAGCCTAACCCTAACCCTAACCCTACTCTAATCCTAAACCTAACGCTTACCCTAACCCTAACCCTAACCCTAACCCTAACCCTAACACTAACTCTAACCCTAACACAAACCCTAACCCTAACCCTAACCCTAAACCTAACCCTAACTAACCGTAACCCTAACCCTAACCGTAACCCTAACCCTAACCCTAACCTGACCCTTACCCTAACCCTAACACTAACCCTAACCCTAAACTGAACCCTAACTCTAACCCTGACCCTAACGCAAACCCTAACCCAAACCCTAACCCTAACACTAACCCTAACCCTAACACTAACCTTAAACCTCACCCTAACCCTAACCCTAACTCTAACCCTAACTCTAACCCTACCCTAACCCTAACCAAAACCCTATAGCTAACCCTAACCCTAACCCAAATCCTAACCCTATCCCTAACCCTAAATCTAAGGCACCGTAACCCCTAACCCTAACCCTAACCCTAACCCTACCCTAACCATAACCCTAACCCTTACCCTAACCCTAACCCTAACCTGAACCCTAACCCTAACCCTAACCCTAAGGCAAACCCTAACACTAAACCTAACACTAACCCTAACCCTAACAGTAAACCTAAATCTAAACCTAACCCTAACCCTAACCCAAATCCCTAACCTTAACACTAACCCAAAACCTAACCCTAACCCTAACCCTAACCCTAACCATAACCTTAACCCTAACCCTAACGTAAACCCTAAGCCTAACCCAACCCTAACACTAACCCTAACTCTAATTCTAACTCTAACCCTAACGCAAACCATAACCCTAACCCTAACCCTAACCCTAACCCTAACCTAACCCAAACCGTAACCCTAACCCTAACCCTAACCCTAACCCTAACCCTAACCCTTACCCTAACCCTAACACTAACCCTAACCCCTAACCCTAACCCTAAGCCTAACTCTACCCTAACCCAATCCCTAACCCTAACCCTAATCCTAACACTAAGCGTAACTCTAACCCTAACTGTAACTCTAACCCTAACCGTAACCCTAACCCTAACCCCTAATCCTAACCCTAATCCTAACACTAACCCTAACCCTAACACTAACCCTAACCCCTAACCCTAACCCTAAGCCTAACTCTACCCTAACCCAAACCCTTCCCATAACCCTAACCCTAAAACTAACCCTAACACTAACTCTAACCCTAACGCAAACCCTAAACCTAACCCTAACCCTAACCCTAACCGTAATCCTAACCCTAACCCTAACCCTTACCCTAACCCTAACCAAAACCCTAACCCTAAACCTAACCCTAACACAAACCTTAACCCTAACCCTAACCTTAACCATAACCCTTACCCTATCCCTAACCCTTACCATAACCCTAACCCTAACCCTAACCCTAAACCCTAACCCTAACCCTAAATCTAAGGCTAACCATAACACCTAACCCTAACCCTAACCCTAACCCTAACCCTAACCTGAACCCTAACCATAACCTTAACCCTAACCCTAACCCTAACGTAAACCCTAAGCCTAACCCAACCCTAACCCTAACCCTAACCCTAATTCTAACTCTAACCCTAACACTAACCCTAACCCAAATCCTAACACTAACCCTAACCCTAACCATAACCCTAACCCTAACCCTAACCGTAACCCTAACCCTAACCCCTAATCCTAACCCTAATCCTAACCCTAACCCTAACCGGAACACTAACCCTAACCCCTAACCCTAACCCTAAGCCTAACTCTACCCTAACCCAAACCCTTACCATAACCCTAACCCTAACACTAACCCTAACACTAACTCTAACCCTAACGCAAACCCTACACCTAACCCTAACCCTAACCCTAACCCTAACAGTAACCCTACCCTAACCATAACCCTAACCCTTACCCTAACCCTAACCCTAACCTGAACCCTAACCCTAACCCTAACCCTAAGGCAAACCCTAACACTAAACCTAACACTAACCCTAACCCTAACAGTAAACCTAAATCTAAACCTAACCCTAACCCTAACCCAAATCCCTAACCTTAACACTAACCCAAAACCTAACCCTAACCCTAACCCTAACCCTAACCATAACCTTAACCCTAACCCTAACGTAAACCCTAAGCCTAACCCAACCCTAACACTAACCCTAACTCTAATTCTAACTCTAACCCTAACGCAAACCATAACCCTAACCCTAACCCTAACCCTAACCCTAACCTAACCCAAACCATAACCCTAACCCTAACCCTAACCCTAACCCTAACCCTAACCCTAACCCTTACCCTAACCCTAACACTAACCCTAACCCCTAACCCTAACCCTAAGCCTAACTCTACCCTAACCCAATCCCTAACCCTAACCCTAATCCTAACACTAAGCGTAACTCTAACCCTAACTGTAACTCTAACCCTAACCGTAACCCTAACCCTAACCCCTAATCCTAACCCTAATCCTAACACTAACCCTAACCCTAACACTAACCCTAACCCCTAACCCTAACCCTAAGCCTAACTCTACCCTAACCCAAACCCTTCCCATAACCCTAACCCTAAAACTAACCCTAACACTAACTCTAACCCTAACGCAAACCCTAAACCTAACCCTAACCCTAACCCTAACCGTAATCCTAACCCTAACCCTAACCCTTACCCTAACCCTAACCAAAACCCTAACCCTAAACCTAACCCTAACACAAACCTTAACCCTAACCCTAACCTTAACCATAACCCTTACCCTATCCCTAACCCTTACCATAACCCTAACCCTAACCCTAACCCTAAACCCTAACCCTAACCCTAAATCTAAGGCTAACCGTAACACCTAACCCTAACCCTAACCCTAACCCTAACCCTAACCTGAACCCTAACCATAACCTTAACCCTAACCCTAACCCTAACGTAAACCCTAAGCCTAACCCAACCCTAACCCTAACCCTAACCCTAATTCTAACTCTAACCCTAACACTAACCCTAACCCAAATCCTAACACTAACCCTAACCCTAACCATAACCCTAACCCTAACCCTAACCGTAACCCTAACCCTAACCCCTAATCCTAACCCTAATCCTAACCCTAACCCTAACCGGAACACTAACCCTAACCCCTAACCCTAACCCTAAGCCTAACTCTACCCTAACCCAAACCCTTACCATAACCCTAACCCTAACACTAACCCTAACACTAACTCTAACCCTAACGCAAACCCTACACCTAACCCTAACCCTAACCCTAACCCTAACAGTAACCCTAACCCTAACCCTAACCCTAACCCTAACCCTAACCCTAACCCTAACACTTACCCTAACCCTAACCCTAACCCTATCCCTAATCCTAACCCTAACCCTATCCCTAACCCTCACCAAAACCCTAAACCTAACCCTAACCCTAACCCTAAACATAACCCTAAACCTAAACCCTAACTGTAACCCTAACGCTACCGTAACCCTAACCCTAACCCTAACCCTTACCATAACCCTAACCCTAACCCTAACCCTAACCCTAACCCTAACCCTAAACCCTAACCCGAACTCTAACCCTAACCCTAAATCTAAGGCTAACCGTAACCCCTAACCCTAACCCTAACCCTAACCCTACCCTAACCATAACCCTAACCCTTACCCTAACCCTAACCCTAACCTGAACCCTAACCCTAACCCTAACCCTAACCCTAAGGCAAACCCTAACACTAAACCTAACACTAACCCTAACCCTAACAGTAAACCTAACTCTAAACCTAACCCTAACCCTAACCGAATTCCCTAACCTTAACACTAACCCAAAACCTAACCCTAACCCTATCACAAACCCTAACCCTAACCATAACCCTAACCCTAACCCTAACACTAACACTAACACTAAACCCTAAACCTAACTCTAAACCTAACCCAAACCCTTACCCTAACCGTAATCCAAACCCTAACCCTAATCCTAACCCTAACCCTAACTCAAACCCTAAACCTAACCCTAACACTAACCCTAACCATAACCCTTACCCTAAACCCTAACCGTAACCCTAACCCTACCGTAACCCTAATCCTAACCCTAACCCTTACCATAACCCTAACCCTAACCCTAACCCTAACCCTAAACCCTAACCCTAACCCTAACTCTAACCCTAAGCCTAACTCTAAAAGGAAGAGGAACACTGTTCTAAATTCTTTTTTTTAACCCTAACCCTAACCCAACCCTATACCTAACCCTAACCCTAACACTAATCCTAACCCTAAACCTAACCCTAACCCTAACCCCTAACCCTAACACAAACCCTAAGCCTAACCCTAATCCTAACCCTAAACCTTACCCTAACCCTAACCCAAATCCTAACCCTAACCCTAACCCTAAGCCTAACACAAATCCTAACCCTAACCCTAACCCTAACCCTAAACCCTAACCCTAACCCTAACCCTAACCTAACCCTAACCCTAACCCTAACCCTAACCCTAACCCTAAACTGAACCCTAACCCTAACCCTAACCCTAACCCTAACGCAAACCCTAACCCAAACCCTAACCCTAACACTAACCCTAACCCTAACACTAACCTTAAACCTCACCCTAACCCTAACCCTAACCCTAACCCTAACTCTATCCCTAACCCTAACCCTTACCCTAACCCTAAACCAAACCCTATAGCTAACCCTAACCATAACCCTAATCCAAATCCTAACCCTAACCCTAAACTGAACCCTAACCCTAACCCTAACCCTAACCCTAACGCAAACCCTAACCCAAACCCTAACCCTAACCCTAACCCTAACCCTAACCCTAACCCTAACCCTAACCCTAAACCCTAACCCTAACCCTAACCCTAACCTAACCCTAACCCTAACCCTAACCCTAACCCTAACCCTAAACTGAACCCTAACCCTAACCCTAACCCTAACCCTAACGCAAACCCTAACCCAAACCCTAACCCTAACACTAACCCTAACCCTAACACTAACCTTAAACCTCACCCTAACCCTAACCCTAACCTGAACCCTAACCCTAACCCTAACCCTAACCCTAAGGCAAACCCTAACACTAAACCTAACACTAACCCTAACCCTAACAGTAAACCTAACTCTAAACCTAACCCTAACCCTAACCGAATTCCCTAACCTTAACACTAACCCAAAACCTAACCCTAACCCTATCACAAACCCTAACCCTAACCATAACCCTAACCCTAACCCTAACACTAACACTAACACTAAACCCTAAACCTAACTCTAAACCTAACCCAAACCCTTACCCTAACCGTAATCCAAACCCTAACCCTAATCCTAACCCTAACCCTAACTCAAACCCTAAACCTAACCCTAACACTAACCCTAACCATAACCCTTACCCTAAACCCTAACCGTAACCCTAACCCTACCGTAACCCTAATCCTAACCCTAACCCTTACCATAACCCTAACCCTAACCCTAACCCTAACCCTAAACCCTAACCCTAACCCTAACTCTAACCCTAAGCCTAACTCTAAAAGGAAGAGGAACACTGTTCTAAATTCTTTTTTTTAACCCTAACCCTAACCCAACCCTATACCTAACCCTAAGCCTAACCCTAATCCTAACCCTAAACCTTACCCTAACCCTAACCCAAATCCTAACCCTAACCCTAACCCTAAGCCTAACACAAATCCTAACCCTAAACCTAACCCTAACCCTAAACCCTAACCCTAACCCTAACCCTAACCTAACCCTAACCCTAACCCTAACCCTAACCCTAACCCTAAACTGAACCCTAACCCTAACCCTAACCCTAACCCTAACGCAAACCCTAACCCAAACCCTAACCCTAACACTAACCCTAACCCTAACACTAACCTTAAACCTCACCCTAACCCTAACCCTAACCCTAACCCTAACTCTATCCCTAACCCTAACCCTTACCCTAACCCTAAACCAAACCCTATAGCTAACCCTAACCATAACCCTAATCCAAATCCTAACCCTAACCCTAAATCTAAGGCTAACCGTAACACCTAACCCTAACCCTAACCCTAACCCTACCCTAACCATAACCCTAACCCTAACCCTAACCCTAACCCTAACCCTAACCCTAACCCTAACCCTAACCCTAACCTGAACCCTAACCCTAACCCTAACCCTAACCCTAAGGCAAACCCTAACACTAAACCTAACACTAACCCTAACCCTAACAGTAAACCTAACTCTAAACCTAACTCTAACCCTAACCCAAATCCCTAACCTTAACACTAACCCAAAACCTAACCCTAACCCTATCCCAAACCCTAACCCTAACCATAATCCTAACCCTAACGTAAACCCTAAGCCTAACCCAACCCTAACACTAACCCTAACCCTAATTGTAACTCTAACCCTAACGCAAATCCTAACCCTAACCCTAAACCTAACCCTAACCTAACCCAAACCGTAACCCTAACCCTAACCCTAACCCTAACCCTTACTCTAACCCTAACACAAACCCTAACCCCTAACCCTAACCCTAAGCCTAACTCTATCCTAACACAATCCCTAACCATAACCCTAACCCTAACACTAACCCTAACACTAACTCTAACCCTAACACAAACCCTAACACTAATCCTAACCTTAACCCTAACCCTAACCCTAACCCTAACCCTAACCCTAACCCTTACCCTAACCCTAACGCAAACACTAACCCTAACCCTACCCTAACCCTAACCCTAACTCTAACACTTACCCTAACCCCTAACCCTAACCCTAACCCTACCCTAAGCTAACCCTAATCCAAACCCTAACCCTAACGCTAACGCAACCCTAACCCTAACCCTAAGCCTAAACCTAACACTAACACTAAACCCTAACCCTAACACTTACCCTAACCGTAATCCAAACCCTAACCCTAACCCTAACCCAAACCCTAACCCTAACCCTAACCCTAACATTAACCCTAACCCTAAACCCTAACCCTAACCCAAACCCTACCGTAACTCTAACCCTAACCCTAACCCTTACCCTAACCCTAATCCAAACCCAAAACCTAACCCTAACCGTAACCCTAACCCAAACCGTAACCCTAACCCTAACCCTAACCCTAACCCTAAGCCTAACCCTAACCCTACCCTAATCCTAACCCTAACGCTTACCCTAACCCTAACCCTAACCCTAACACTAACTCTAACCCTAACACAAACCCTAACCCTAACCCTAACCCTAACCCTAATCCTAACTAACCATAACCCTAACCCTAACCCTAACCCTAACCCTAACCCTAACCTGACCCTAAGCCTAACCCTAACCCTAACCCTAACCCTAAACTGAACCCTAACCCTAACCCTAACCCTAACGCAAACCCTAACCCAAACCCTAACAATAACACTAACCCTAACCCTAACACTAACCTTAAACCTCACCCTAACCCTAACCCTAACTCTAACCCTAACTCTAACCCTTACCCTAACACTAACCAAAACCCTATAGCTAACCCTAACCCTAACCCAAATCCTAACCCTAACCCTAACCCTAAATCTAAGGCTAACCGTAACCCCTAACCCTAACCCTAACCCTAACCCTACCCTAACCATAACCCTAACCCTTACCCTAACCCTAACACTAACCTGAACCCTAACCCTAACCCTAACCCTAACCCTAACCCTAACCCTAACCCTAAGGCAAACCCTAACACTAAACCTAACACTAACCCTAACCCTAACAGTAAACCTAAATCTAAACCTAACCCTAACCCTAACCCAAATCCCTAACCTTAACACTAACCCAAAACCTAACCCTAACCCTAACCCTAACCCTAACCATAACCTTAACCCTAACCCTAACGTAAACCCTAAGCCTAACCCAACCCTAACACTAACCCTAACCCTAATTCTAATTCTAACCCTAACGTAAACCATAACCCTAACCCTAACCCTAACCCTAACCCTAACCTAACACAAACCGTAACCCTAACCCTAACCCTAACCCTAACCCTAACCCTAACCCTTACCCTAACCCTAACACTAACCCTAACCCCTAACCCTAACCCTAAGCCTAACTCTACCCTAACCCAATCCCTAACCATAACCCTAAACCTAACACTAACCCTAACACTAACTCTAACCCTAACGCAAACTCTAACCCTAACCCTAACCCTAACCCTAAAACTAACCGTAACCCTAACCCTAACCATAACCCTTACCCTAACCCTAACCCAAACCCTAACCCTAACCCTAACCCTAACCCTAACCATAACCATAACCCTAACTCTAACACTTACCCTAACCCCTAACCCTATCCCTACCCTAAACCTAACCCTAACCCAAACCCTAACCCTAACCCTAACGCAACCCTAACCCTAACCCTAAGCCTAAACCTAACCCTAACCCTAACCCTAACCCTAACCCTAACCTAACACAAACCGTAACCGTAACCCTAACCCTAACCCTAACCCTAACCCTTACCCTAACCCTAACCCTAACCCTATCCCCTAACCCTAACCCTAAGCCTAACTCTACCCTACCCAATCCCTAACCATAACCCTAAACCTAACACTAACCCTAACACTAACTCTAACCCTAACGCAAACTCTAACCCTAACCCTAACCCTAACCCTAAAACTAACCGTAACCCTAACCCTAACCATAACCCTTACCCTAACCCTAACCCAAACCCTAACCCTAACCCTAACCCTAACCATAACCATAACCCTAACTCTAACACTTACCCTAACCCCTAACCCTATCCCTACCCTAAACCTAACCCTAACCCAAACCCTAACCCTAACCCTAACGCAACCCTAACCCTAACCCTATGCCTAAACCTAACACTAACACTAACACTAAACCCTATCCCTAACCCTAACACTTACCCTAACCGTAATCCAAACCCTAACCCTAACCCTAACCCAACACCTAAAGCTAACCCTAACCCTAACATTAACCCTAACATTAAACCCTAACCCTAACCCTAACCCTACCGTAACTCTAACCCTAACCCTTACCCTAACCCTAATCCAAACCCTAAACCTAACCCTAACCGTAACCCTAACCCAAACCGTAACCCTAACCCTAAACCTAAGCCTAACCCTAACCCTAACCCTACCCTAATCCTAACCCTAACGCTTACCCTAACCCTAACACTAACCCTAACCCTAACCCTAATCCTAACACTAAGCGTAACTCTAACCCTAACTGTAACCCTAACCCTAACCGTAACCCTAACCCTAACCCCTAATCCTAACCCTAATCCTAACCCTAACCCTAAACCTAACCCTAACCCCTAACCCTAACCCTATACCTACCTCTACCCTAACCCAAACCCTTACCATAACCCTAATCCTAAAACTAACCCTAACACTAACTCTAAACCTAACGCAAACCCTAAACCTAACCCTAACCCTAACCCTAACCGTAACCCTAATCCTAACCCTAACCCTTACCCTAACCCTAACCCAAACCCTAACCCTAACCCTAACCCTAACCCTAACCCAAACCTTAACCCTAACCCTAACACTAACCCTAACCCTTAACCTAACCCTAACCCTTAGTATAACCCTAACCCTAACCCTAACCCTAACCCTAACCCTAACCCTAACCCTAAATCTAAGGCTAACCGTAACCCCTAACCCTAACCCTACCACTAACCCTACCCTAACCATAACCCTAACCCTTACCCTAACCCTAACCTGAACCCTAACCCTAACCCTAACCCTAACCCTAACCCTAACCCTAAGGCAAACCCTAACACTAAACCTAACACTAACCCTAACCCTAACAGTAAACCTAACTCTAAACCTAACCCTAACCCTAACCCAAATCCCTAACCTTAACACTAACCCAAAACCTAACCCTAACCCTAACCCAAACAATAACCCGAACCATAACCCTAACCCTAACCCTAACGTAAACCCTAAGCCTAACCCAACCCTAACACTAACCCGAACCCTCATTCTAACTCTAACCCTAACGCAAATCCTAACCGTAACCCTAATCCTAACCCTAACCCTAACCTAACCCAAACCGTAACCCTAACCCTAACCCTAACCCTAACCCTAACCCTTACCCTAACCCTAACCATAACCCTAACCCTAACCCTAACCCTAACCCTAACCCTTACCTTAACCCTAACGCAAACACTAACCCTAACCCTATCCCTAACCCTAACCCTAACTCTAACACTTACCCTAACCCCTAACCCTAACCCTAACCCTAACCCTACCCTAAACCTAACCCTAACCCAAACCCTAACCCTAACCCTAACGCAACCCTAACCCTAACCCTAAGCCTAAACCTAACACTATCACTAAACCCTAACCCTAACCCTAACACTTACCCTAACCGTAATCCAAACCCTAACCCTAACCCTAACCCAAACCCTAACCCTAACCCTAACATTAACCCTAACCCTAAACCCTAACCCTAACCCTAACCCTACCGTAACTCTAACCCTAACCCTAACCCTAACCCTTACCCTAACCCTAATCCAAACCCAAAACCTAACCCTAACCGTAACCCTAACCCAAACCGTAACCCTAACCCTAACCCTAACCCTAAGCCTAACCCTAACCCTAACCCTACCCTAATCCTAAACCTAACGCTTACCCTAACCCTAACCCTAACCCTAACCCTAACACTAACTCTAACCCTAACACAAACCCTAACCCTAACCCTAACCCTAAACCTAACCCTAACTAACCGTAACCCTAACCCTAACCGTAACCCTAACCCTAACCCTAACCTGACCCTTACCCTAACCCTAACACTAACCCTAACCCTAAACTGAACCCTAACTCTAACCCTGACCCTAACGCAAACCCTAACCCAAACCCTAACCCTAACACTAACCCTAACCCTAACACTAACCTTAAACCTCACCCTAACCCTAACCCTAACTCTAATCCTAACTCTAACCCTACCCTAACCCTAACCAAAACCCTATAGCTAACCCTAACCCTAACCCAAATCCTAACCCTATCCCTAACCCTAAATCTAAGGCACCGTAACCCCTAACCCTAACCCTAACCCTAACCCTACTCTAACCATAACCCTAACCCTTACCCTAACCCTAACCCTAACCTGAACCCTAACCCTAACCCTAACCCTAAGGCAAACCCTAACACTAAACCTAACACTAACCCTAACCCTAACAGTAAACCTAAATCTAAACCTAACCCTAACCCTAACCCAAATCCCTAACCTTAACACTAACCCAAAACCTAACCCTAACCCTAACCCTAACCCTAACCATAACCTTAACCCTAACCCTAACGTAAACCCTAAGCCTAACCCAACCCTAACACTAACCCTAACTCTAATTCTAACTCTAACCCTAACGCAAACCATAACCCTAACCCTAACCCTAACCCTAACCCTAACCTAACCCAAACCGTAACCCTAACCCTAACCCTAACCCTAACCCTAACCCTTACCCTAACCCTAACACTAACCCTAACCCCTAACCCTAACCCTAAGCCTAACTCTACCCTAACCCAATCCCTAACCCTAACCCTAATCCTAACACTAAGCGTAACTCTAACCCTAACTGTAACTCTAACCCTAACCGTAACCCTAACCCTAACCCCTAATCCTAACCCTAATCCTAACACTAACCCTAACCCTAACACTAACCCTAACCCCTAACCCTAACCCTAAGCCTAACTCTACCCTAACCCAAACCCTTCCCATAACCCTAACCCTAAAACTAACCCTAACACTAACTCTAACCCTAACGCAAACCCTAAACCTAACCCTAACCCTAACCCTAACGGTAATCCTAACCCTAACCCTAACCCTTACCCTAACCCTAACCAAAACCCTAACCCTAACCCTAACCCTAACACAAACCTTAACCCTAACCCTAACCTTAACCCTAACCCTTACCCTATCCCTAACCCTTACCATAACCCTAACCCTAACCCTAACCCTAAACCCTAACCCTAACCCTAAATCTAAGGCTAACCGTAACACCTAACCCTAACCCTAACCTGAACCCTAACCATAACCTTAACCCTAACCCTAACCCTAACGTAAACCCTAAGCCTAACCCAACCCTAACCCTAACCCTAACCCTAATTCTAACTCTAACCCTAACACTAACCCTAACCCAAATCCTAACACTAAACCTAACCCTAACCATAACCCTAACCCTAACCCTAACCGTAACCCTAACCCTAACCCCTAATCCTAACCCTAATCCTAACCCTAACCCTAACCGGAACACTAACCCTAACCCCTAACCCTAACCCTAAGCCTAACTCTACCCTAACCCAAACCCTTACCATAACCCTAACCCTAACACTAACCCTAACACTAACTCTAACCCTAACGCAAACCCTACACCTAACCCTAACCCTAACCCTAACCCTAACAGTAACCCTAACCCTAACCCTAACCCTAACCCTAACCCTAACCCTAACCCTAACACTTACCCTAACCCTAACCCTAACCCTATCCCTAATCCTAACCCTAACCCTATCCCTAACCCTCACCAAAACCCTAAACCTAACCCTAACCCTAACCCTAAAGATAACCCTAAACCTAAACCCTAACTGTAACCCTAACGCTACCGTAACCCTAACCCTAACCCTAACCCTTACCATAACCCTAACCCTAACCCTAACCCTAACCCTAACCCTAAACCCTAACCCGAACTCTAACCCTAACCCTAAATCTAAGGCTAACCGTAACCCCTAACCCTAACCCTAACCCTAACCCTACCCTAACCATAACCCTAACCCTTACCCTAACCCTAACCCTAACCTGAACCCTAACCCTAACCCTAACCCTAACCCTAAGGCAAACCCTAACACTAAACCTAACACTAACCCTAACCCTAACAGTAAACCTAACTCTAAACCTAACCCTAACCCTAACCGAATTCCCTAACCTTAACACTAACCCAAAACCTAACCCTAACCCTATCACAAACCCTAACCCTAACCATAACCCTAACCCTAACCCTAACACTAACACTAACACTAAACCCTAAACCTAACTCTAAACCTAACCCA
Source organism: Microtus californicus (assembly GCA_028537955.1). Classification (NCBI taxonomy): domain Eukaryota; kingdom Metazoa; phylum Chordata; class Mammalia; order Rodentia; family Cricetidae; genus Microtus; species Microtus californicus. The sequence continues at coordinate 274,873 of JAQJZF010000043.1, forward strand.
AACCCTTACCCTAACCGTAATCCAAACCCTAACCCTAATCCTAACCCTAACCCTAACTCAAACCCTAAACCTAACCCTAACACTAACCCTAACCATAACCCTTACCCTAAACCCTAACCGTAACCCTAACCCTACCGTAACCCTAATCCTAACCCTAACCCTTACCATAACCCTAACCCTAACCCTAACCCTAACCCTAAACCCTAACCCTAACCCTAACTCTAACACTAAGCCTAACTCTAAAAGGAAGAGGAACACTGTTCTAAATTCTTTTTTTTAACCCTAACCCTAACCCTAACCCAACCCTATACCTAACCCTAACCCTAACACTAATCCTAACCCTAAACCTAACCCTAACCCTAACCCCTAACCCTAACACAAACCCTAAGCCTAACCCTAATCCTAACCCTAATCCTTACCCTAACCCTAACCCAAATCCTAACCCTAACCCTAACCCTAAGCCTAACACAAATCCTAACCCAAACCCTAACCCTAACCCTAAACCCTAACCCTAACCCTAACCCTAACCTAACCCTAACCCTAACCCTAACCCTAACCCTAACCCTAAACTGAACCCTAACCCTAACCCTAACCCTAACCCTAACGCAAACCCTAACCCAAACCCTAACCCTAACACTAACCCTAACCCTAACACTAACCTTAAACCTCACCCTAACCCTAACCCTAACCCTAACCCTAACTCTATCCCTAACCCTAACCCTTACCCTAACCCTAAACCAAACCCTATAGCTAACCCTAACCATAACCCTAATCCAAATCCTAACCCTAACCCTAAATCTAAGGCTAACCGTAACACCTAACCCTAACCCTAACCCTAACCCTACCCTAACCATAACCCTAACCCTAACCCTAACCCTAACCCTAACCCTAACCCTAACCCTAACCTGAACCCTAACCCTAACCCTAACCCTAACCCTAACCCTAAGGCAAACCCTAACACTAAACCTAACACTAACCCTAATCCTAACAGTAAACCTCACTCTAAACCTAACCCTTACCCTAACCCAAATCCCTAACCTTAACACTAACCCAAAACCTAACCCTAACCCTAACCCTAACCATAACACTAACCCTAACCCTAACGTAAACCCTAAGCCTAACCCAACCCTAACCCTAAACCTAATTCTAACTCTAAACCTAACGCAAAACCTAACCCTAACCCTAACGCTAACCCTAACCCTAACCCAAACCCTAACCATAACCCTAACCCTAACCCTAACCCTAACCCTAACCTGAACCCTAACCATAACCTTAACCCTAACCCTAACCCTAACGTAAACCCTAAGCCTAACCCAACCCTAACCCTAACCCTAACCCTAATTCTAACTCTAACCCTAATACTAACCCTAACCCAAATCCTAACACTAACCCTAACCCTAACCATAACCTTAACCCTAACCCTAACCCTAACCCTAACACTAACTCTAACCCTAACACAAACCCTAACCCTAACCCTAACCCTAACCCTAACCCTAACCCTAACCCTAACCCTAACTAACCGTAACCCTAACCCTAACCCTAACCCTAACCCTAACCCTAAACCTAACCTGACCCTAACCCTAACCCTAACCCTAACCCTAAACTGAACCCTAAACCTAACCCCAACCCTAAGCCTAACGCAAACCCTAACCCAAACCCTAACCCTAACACTAACCCTAACCCTAACACTAACCTTAAACCTCACCCTAACCCTAACCCTAACCCTAACTCTAACCCTAACCCTAACCCTTACCCTAACCCTAATCCAAACCCTATAGCTAACCCTAACCCTAACCCTAACCCAAATCCTAACCCTAACCCTAACCCTAAATCTAAGGCTAACCGTAACCCCTAACCCTAACCCTAACCCTAACCCTACCCTAACCATAACACTAACCCTTACCTTATCCATAACCCTAACCTCAACCCTAACCCTAACCCTAACCCTAACCCTAACCCTAACCCTAAGGCAAACCCTAACACTAAACCTAACACTAACCCTAACCCTAACAGTAAACCTAACTCTAAACCTAACCCTAACCCTAACCCAAATCCCTAACCTTAACACTAACCCAAAACCTAACCCTAACCCTAACCCTAACCCTAACCCTAACCCTAGCCCTAACCATAACCTTAACCCTAACGTAAACCCTAAGCCTAACCCAACCCTAACACAAACCTAACCCTAATTCTACCTCTAACCCTAACGCAAACCCTAACCGTAACCCTAACCCTAACCCTAACCTAACCCAAACCGTAACCCTAAACCTAACCCTAACTCTTACCGTAACCCTAACCCTAACACTAACCCTTACCCTAACGCTAACACTAACCCTAACCCCTAACCCTAACCCTAAGCCTAACTCTACCCTAACCCAATCCCTAACCATAACACTAACCCTAACACTAACCCTAACACTAACTCTAACCCTAACGCAAACCCTAACCCTAACCCTAACCCTAACCGTAAACCTAACCCTAACCGTAACCCTAACCCTAACCCTTACCCTAACCCTAACCCAAACCCTAACCCTAACCCTAACCCTAACCCTAACCCTAACTCTAACACTTACCTTAACTCCTAACCCTAACCCTAACCCTACCCAAACCTAACCCTAACCCTAACCCTAAAGCAACACTAACGCTAACCCTAAGCCTAAACCTAACACTAACACTAAACCCTAACCCTAACCCTAACACTTACCCCAACCGTAATCCAAACCCTAACCCTAACCCTAACCCAAACCCTAAAGCTAACCCTAACCCTAACATTAACCCTAACCCTAAACCCTAACCCTAACCCTAATCCTACCGTAACTCTAACCCTAACCCTTACCCTAACCCTAATCCAAACCCTAAACCTAACCCTAACCGTAACCCTAACCCAAACCGTAACCCTAACCCTACCCTAACCCTAACCCTAACCCTACCCTAATCCTAACCCTAACGCTTACCCTAACCCTAACACTAGCCCTAACCCTAACCCTAACCCTAACACTAAGCGTAACTCGAACCCTAATTGTAACCCTAACCCTAACCGTAACCCTAACCCTAACCCCTAATCCTAACCCTAATCCTAACCCTAACCCTATCCCTAACACTAACCCTAACCCCTAACCCTAACCCTAAGACTAACTCTACCCTAACCCAAACCCTTACCATAACCCTAACCCTAACACTAACCCTAACACTAACTCTAACCCTAACGCAAATCCTAAACCTAACCCTAACCCTAAAACTAACAGTAACCCTAACCCTAACCCTAACCCTTACCCTAACTCTAACCCAAACCCTAACCCTAACCCTACCCCTAACCCTAACCCAAACCTTAATCCTAACCCTAACCCTAACCCTAACCCTAACCCTTACCCTAAACCTAACCCTAATCCTAACCCTAATCCTAACCCTAACCCTAACCCTAACCCTCACCAAAACCCTAAACCTAACCATAACCCTAACCCTAAACATAACCCTAAACCTAAACCCTAACCGTAACCCTAACCCTACCGTAACCCTAACCCTAACCCTAATCCCAAACCCTAACCCTAACCATAACCCTAACCCTAACCCTAACGTAAACCCTAAGCCTAACCCAACCCTAACACTAACCCTAACCCTAATTCTAACTCTAACCCTAACGCAAATCCTAACCCTAACCCTAACCCTAAACCTAACCCTAACCTAACCCAAACCGTAACCGTAACCCTAACCCTAACCCTAACCCTTACCCTAACCCTAACACAAACCCTAACCCCTAACCCTAACCCTAAGCCTAACTCTACCCTAACCCAATCCCTAACCATAACCCTAACCCTAACACTAACCCTAACACTAACTCTAACCCTAACGCAAACCCTAACCCTAATCCTAACCCTAACCCTAACCATAACCCTAACCCTAACCCTAACCCTAACCCTAACCCTAACCCTAACCCTTACCCTAACCCTAACGCAAACACTAACCCTAACCCTACCCTAACCCTAACCCTAACTCTTACACTTACCCTAACTCCTAACCCTAACCCTAACCCTAACCCTACCCTAAACCTAACCCTAACCCAAACCCTAACCCTAACCCTAACGCAACCCTAACCCTAACCCTAAGCCTAAACCTAACACTAACACTAAACCCTAACCCTAACCCTAACACTTACCCTAACCGTAATCCAAACCCTAACCCTAACCCTAACCCAAACCCTAACCCTAACCCTAACCCTAACATTAACCCTAACCCTAAACCCTAACCCTAACCCTAACCCTACCGTAACTCTAACCCTAAACCTAACCCTTACCCTAACCCTAATACAAACCCAAAACCTAACCCTAACCGTAACCCTAACCCAATCCGTAACCCTAACCCTAACCCTAACCCTAACCCTAAGCCTAACCCTAACCCTACCCTAATCCTAACCCTAACCCAAACCCTAACCCTAACCCTAACCCTAACACTAACTCTAACCCTAACACAAACCCTAACCCTAACCCTAACCCTAACCCTAACCCTAACTAACCATAACCCTAACCCTAACCCTAACCCTAACCCTAACCCTAACCTGACCCTAACCCTAACCCTAACCCTAACCCTAACCCTAACCCTAATCCTAACCCTAACCCTAACCATAACCCTCACCAAAACCCTAAACCTAACCCTAACCCTAACCCTAAACATAACCCTAAACCTAAACCCTAACCGTAACCCTAACCCTACCGTAACCCTAACCCTAACCCTAACCCTTACCATAACCCTAACCCTAACCCTAACCCTAACCCTAACCCTAAACCCTAACCCGAACTCTAACCCTAACCCTAAATCTAAGGCTAACCGTAACCCCTAACCCTAACCCTAACCCTAACCCTACCCTAACCATAATCCTAATGCTTACCCTAACCCTAACCCTAACCTGAACCCTAACCCTAACCCTAACCCTAACCCTAAGGCAAACCCTAACACTAAACCTAACACTAACCCTAACCCTAACAGTAAACCTAACTCTAAACCTAACTCTAACCGTAACCCAAATCCCTAACCTTAACACTAACCCAAAACCTAACCCTAACCCTATCCCAAACCCTAACCCTAACCATAACCCTAACCCTAACCCTAACGTAAACCCTAAGCCTAACCCAACCCTAACACTAACCCTAACCCTAATTCTAACTCTAACCCTAACGCAAATCCTAACCCTAACCCTACCCTAAACCTAACCCTAACCTAACCCAAACCGTAACCCTAACCCTAACCCTAACCCTAACCCTTACCCTAACCCTAACACAAACCCTAACCCCTAACCCTAACCCTAAGCCTAACTCTACCCTAACCCAATCCCTAACCATAACCCTAACCCTAACACTAACCCTAACACTAACTCTAACCCTAACGCAAACCCTAACCCTAATCCTAACCCTAACCCTAACCATAACCTTAACCCTAACCCTAACCCTAACCCTAACCCTAACCCTTACCCTAACCCTAACGCAAACACTAACCCTAACCTTACCCTAACCCTAACCCTAACTCTAACACTTACCCTAACCCCTAACCCTAACCCTAACCCTAACCCTATCCTAAACCTAACCCTAACCCAAACCCTAACCCTAACCCTAACGCAACCCTAACCCTAACCCTAAGCCTAAACCTAACACTAACACTAAACCCTAACCCTAACCCTAACACTTACCCTAACCGTAATCCAAACCCTAACCCTAACCCTAACCCAAACCCTAACCCTAACCCTAACCCTAACTTTAACCCTAACCCTAAACCCTAACCCTAACCCTAACCCTACCGTAACTCTAACCCTAACCCTAACCCTTACCATAACCCTAAACCAAACCCAAAACCTAACCCTAACCGTAACCCTAACCCAAACCGTAACCCTAACCCTAACCCTAACCCTAAGCCTAAACCTAACCCTACCCTAATCCTAACCCTAACGCTTACCCTAACCCTAACCCTAACCCTAACACTAACTCTAACCCCAACACAAACCCTAAACCTAACCCTAACCTTAACCCTAACCCTAACCCTAACTAACCATAACCCTAACCCTAACCCTAACCCTAACCCTAACCTGACCCTAACCCTAACCCTAAACTGAACCCTAACCCTAACCCTAACGCAAACCCTAACACAAACCCTAACCCTAACACTAACCCTAACCCTAACACTAACCTTAAACCTCACCCTAACCCTAACCCTAACTCTAACCCTAACTCTAACCCTTACCCTAACCCTAACCAAAACCCTATAGCTAACCCTAACCCTAACCCAAATCCTAACCCTAACCCTAACCCTAAATCTAAGGTTAACCGTAACCCCTAACCCTAACCCTAACCCTAACCCTACCCTAACCATAACCCTAACCCTTACCCTAACCCTAACCCTACCTGAAACCTAACCCTAACCCTAACCCTAACCCTAACCCTAACCCTAACCCTAACCCTAAGGCAAACCCTAACACTAAACCTAACACTAACCCTAACCCTAACAGTAAACCTAAATCTAAACCTAACCCTAACCCTAACCCAAATCCCTAACCTTAACACTAACCCAAAACCTAACCCTAACCCTAACCCTAACCCTAACCATAACCTTAACCTTAACCCTAACCCTAACGTAAACCCTAAGCCTAACCCAACCCTAACACTAACCCTAACCCTAATTCTAATTCTAACCCTAACGCAAACCATAACCCTAACCCTAACCCTAACCCTAACCTAACACAAACCGTAACCCTAACCCTAACTCTAACCCTAACCCTAACCCTTACCCTAACCCTAACACTAACCCTAACCCCTAACCCTAACCCTAAGCCTAACTCTACCCTAACCCAATCCCTAACCATAACCCTAAACCTAACACTAACCCTAACTTTAACTCTAACCCTAACGCAAACTCTAACCCTAAGCCTTACCCTAACCCTAAAACTAACCGTAACCCTAACCCTAACCATAACCCTTACCCTAACCCTAACCCAAACCCTAACCCTAACCCTAACCCTAACCTTAACCATAACCCTAACTCTAACACTTACCCTAACCCCTAACACTATCCCTACCCTAAACCTAACCTAACCCAAACCATAACCCTAACCCTAACGCAACCCTAACCCTAACCCTAAGCCTAAACCTAACCCTAACCCTAACCCTAACCCTAACCCTAACCTAACACAAACCGTAACCCTAACCCTAACCCTAACCCTAACCCTAACCCTTACCCTAACCCTAACACTAACCCTAACCCCTAACCCTAACCCTAAGCCTAACTCTACCCTAACCCAATCCTTAACCATAACCCTAAACCTAACACTAACCCTAACACTAACTCTAACCCTAACGCAAACTCTAACCCTAACCCTAACCCTAACCCTAAAACTAACCGTAACCCTAACCCTAACCATAACCCTTACCCTAAACCTAACCCAAACCCTAACCCTAACCCTAACCATAACCATAACCCTAACTCTAACACTTACCCTAACCCCTAACCCTATCCCTACCCTAAACCTAACCCTAACCCAAACCCTAACCCTAACCCTAACGCAACCCTAACCCTAACCCTAAGCCTAAACCTAACACTAACACTAAACCCTAACCCTAACCCTAACACTTACCCTAACCGTAATCCAAACCCTAACCCTAACCCTAACCCAAAACCTAAAGCTAACCCTAACCCTAACATTAACCCTAACATTAAACCCTAACCCTAACCCTAACCCTACCGTAACTCTAACCCTAACCCTAACCCTTACCCTAACCCTAATCCAAACCCTAAACCTAACCCTAAGCGTAACCCTAACCCAAACCCTAACCCTAACCCTAACCCTAACCCTACCCTAATCCTAACCCTAACGCTTACCCTAACCCTAACACTAGCCCTAACCCTAACCCTAACACTAAGCGTAACTCTAACCCTAATTGTAACCCTAACCCTAACCGTAACCCTAACCCTAACCCCTAATCCTAACCCTAATCCTAACCCTAACTCTATCCCTAACACTAACCCTAACCCCTAACCCTAACCCTAAGACTAACTCTACCCTAACCCAAACCCTTACCATAACCCTAACCCTAACACTAACCCTAACACTAACTCTAACCCTAACGCAAACCCTAAACCTAACCCTAACCCTAAAACTAACAGTAACCCTAAACCTAACCCTAACCCTTACCCTAACTCTAACCCAAACCCTAACCCTAACCCTAACCCTAACCCAAACCTTAACCCTAACCCTAACCCTAACCCTAACCCTAACCCTAACCCTTACCCTAACCCTAACCCTAATCCTAACCCTAACCCTAATCCTAACCCTAACCCTAACCCTAACCCTCACCAAAACCCTAAACCTAACCCTAACCCTAACCCTAAACATAACCCTAAACCTAAACCCTAACCGTAACCCTAACCCTACCGTAACCCTAACCCTAACCCTAACCCTTACCATAACCCTAACCCTAACCCTAACCCTAACCCTAAACCCTAACCCGAACTCTAACCCTAACCCTAAATCTAAGGCTAACCGTAACCCCTAACCCTAACCCTAACCCTACCCTAACCATAACCCTAACGCTTACCCTAACCGTAACCCTAACCTGAACCCTAACCCTAACCCTAACCCTAACCCTAAGGCAAACCCTAACACTAAACCTAACACTAACACTAACCCTAACAGTAAACCTAACTCTAAACCTAACTCTAACCCTAACCCAAATCCCTAAACTTAACACTAACCCAAAACCTAACCCTAACCCTATCCCAAACCCTAACCCTAACCATAACCCTAACCCTAACCCTAACGTAAACCCTAAGCCTAACCCAACCCTAACACTAACCCTAACCCTAATTGTAACTCTAACCCTAACGCAAATCCTAACCCTAACCCTAAACCTAACCCTAACCTAACCCAAATAGTAACCCTAACCCTAACCCTAACCCTAACCCTTACTCTAACCCTAACACAAACCCTAACCCCTAACCCTAACCCTATGCCTAACTCTACCCTAACCCAATCCCTAACCATAACCCTAACCCTAACACTAACCCTAACACTAACTCTAACCCTAACGCAAACCCTAACCCTAATCCTACCCTAAAACTAACCATAACCCTAACCCTAACCCTAACCCTAACCCTTACCCTAACCCTAACGCAAACACTAACCCTAAGCCTACCCTAACCCTAACCCTAACTCTAACACTTACCCTAACCCCTAACCCTAACCCTAACCCTAACCCTACCCTAAACCTAACCCTAACCCAAACCCTAACCCTAACGCTAACGCAACCCTAACCCTAACCCTAAGCCTAAACCTAACACTAACACTAAACCCTAACCCTTACCCTAACACTTACCCTAACCGTAATCCAAACCCTAACCCTAACCCTAACCCAAACCCTAACCCTAACCCTAACCCTAACATTAACCCTAACCCTAAACCGTAACCCTATCCCAAACCCTACCGTAATTCTAACCCTAACCCTAACCCTTACCCTAACCCTAATCCAAACCCAAAACCTAACCCTAACCGTAACCCTAACCCAAACCGTAACCCTAACCCTAACCCTAACCCTAAGCCTAACCCTAACCCTACCCTAATCCTAACCCTAACGCTTACCCTAACCCTAACCCTAACACTAACTCTAACCCTAACACAAACCCTAACCCTAACCCTAACCCTAACACTAACCCTAATCCTAACTAACCATAACCCTAACCCTAACCCTAACCCTAACCCTAACCCTAACCCTAACCTGACCCTAACCCTAACCCTAACCCTAACCCTAACCCTAAACTGAACCCTAACCCTAACCCTAACCCTAACGCAAACCCTAACACAAACCCTAACCCTAACACTAACCCTAACCCTAACACTAACCTTAAACCTCACCCTAACCCTAACCCTAACTTTAACCCTAACTCTAACCCTTACCCTAACACTAACCAAAACCCTATAGCTAACCCTAACCCTAACCCAAATCCTAACCCTAACCCTAACCCTAAATCTAAGGCTAACCGTAACCCCTAACCGTAACCCTAACCCTAACCCTACCCTAACCATAACCCTAACCCTTACCCTAACCCTAACCCTACCTGAAACCTAACCCTAACCCTAACCCTAACCCTAACCCTAACCCTAAGGCAAACCCTAACACTAAACCTAACACTAACCCTAACCCTAACAGTAAACCTAAATCTAAACCTAACCCTAACCCTAACCCATATCCCTAACCTTAACACTAACCCAAAACCTAACCCTAACCCTAACCCTAACCATAACCTTAACCCTAACCCTAACGTAAACCCTAAGCCTAACCCAACCCTAACACTAACCCTAACCCTAATTCTAATTCTAACCCTAACGCAAACCATAACCCTAACCCTAACCCTAACCCTAACCCTAACCTAACACAAACCGTAACCCTAACCCTAACCCTAACCCTTACCCTAACCCTTACCCTAACCCTAACACTAACCCTAACCCCTAACCCTAACCCTAAGCCTAACTCTACCCTAACCCAATCCCTAACCATAACCCTAAACCTAACACTAACCCTAACACTAACTCTAACCCTAACGCAAACTCTAACCCTAACCCTTACCCTAACCTAAAACTAACCGTAACCCTAACCCTAACCATACCCCTTACCCTAACCCTAACCCAAACCCTAACCCTAACCCTAACCCTAACCATAACCATAACCCTAACTCTAACACTTACCCTAACCCCTAACCCTATCCCTACCCTAAACCTAACCTAACCCAAACCATAACCCTAACCCTAACGCAACCCTAACCCTAACCCTAAGCCTAAACCTAACCCTAACCCTAACCATAACCCTAACCCTAACCTAACACAAATCGTAACCCTAACCCTAACCCTAACCCTAACCCTAACCCTTACCCTAACCCTAACACTAACCCTAACCCCTAACCCTAACCCTAAGCCTAACTCTACCCTAACCCAATCCCTAACCATAACCCTAAACCTAACACTAACCCTAACACTAACTCTAACCCTAACGCAAACTCTAACCCTAACCCTAACCCTAACACTAAAACTAATCGTAACCCTAACCCTAACCATAACCCTTACCCTAACCCTAACCCAAACCCTAACCCTAACCCTAACCCTAACCATAACCATAACCCTAACTCTAACACTTACCCTAACCCCTAACCCTATCCCTACCCTAAACCTAACCCTAACCCAAACCCTAACCCTAACCCTAACGCAACCCTAACCCTAACCCTAAGCCTAAACCTAACACTAACACTAAACCCTAACCCTAACCCTAACACTTACCCTAACCGTAATCCAAACCCAAACCCTAACCCTAACCCAAAACCTAAAGCTAACCCTAACCCTAACATTAACCCTAACATTAAACCCTAACCCTAACCCTAACCCTACCGTAACTCTAACCCTAACCCTAACCCTTACCCTAACCCTAATCCAAACCCTAAACCTAACCCTAACCGTAACCCTAACCCAAACCCTAACCCTAACCCTAACCCTAACCCTAACCCTACCCTAATCCTAACCCTTACGCTTACCCTAACCCTAACACTAGCCCTAACCCTAACCCTAACACTAAGCGTAACTCTAACCCTAATTGTAACCCTAACCCTAACCGTAACCCTAACCCTAACCCCTAATCCTAACCCTAATCCTAACCCTAACCCTATCCCTAACACTAACCCTAACCCCTAACCCTAACCCTAAGACTAACTCTACCCTAACCCAAACCCTTACCATAACCCTAACCCTAACACTAACCCTAACACTTACTCTAACCCTAACGCAAACCCTAAACCTAACCCTAACCCTAAAACTAACAGTAACCCTAACCCTAACCCTAACCCTTACCCTAACTCTAACCCAAACCCTAATCCTAACTCTAACCCTAACCCAAACCTTAACCCTAACCCTAACCCTAACCCTAACCCTAACCCTAACCCTTACCCTAACCCTAACCCTAACCCTAACCCTAATCCTAACCCTAACCCTAACCCTAACCCTCACCAAAACCCTAAACCTAACCCTAACCATAACCCTAAACATAACCCTAAACCTAAACCCTAACCGTAACCCTAACCCTACCGTAACCCTAACCCTAACCCTAACCCTTACCATAACCCTAACCCTAACCCTAACCCTAACCCTAACCCTAACCTGACCCTAACCCTAACCCTAACCCTAACCCTAACCCTAAACTGAACCCTAACCCTAACCCTAACCCTAACGCAAACCCTAACCCAAACCCTAACCCTAACACTAACCCTAACCCTAACACTAACCTTAAACCTCACCCTAACCCTAACCCTAACTCTAACCCTAACTCTAACCCTTACCCTAACACTAACCAAAACCCTATAGCTAACCCTAACCCTAACCCAAATCCTAACCCTAACCCTAACCCTAAATCTAAGGCTAACCGTAACCCCTAACCCTAACCCTAACCCTAACCCTACCCTAACCATAACCCTAACCCTTACCCTAACCCTAATCCTAACCTGAACCCTAACCCTAACCCTAACCTAAATCCTAACCCTAAGGCAAACCCTAACACTAAACCTAAAACTAACCCTAACCCTAACAGTAAACCTAAATCTAAACCTAACCCTAACCCTAACCCAAATCCCTAACCTTAACACTAACCCAAAACCTAACCCTAACCCTAACCCTAACCCTAACCATAACCTTAACCCTAACCCTAACGTAAACCCTAAGCCTAACCCAACCCTAACACTAACCCTAACCCTAATTCTAATTCTAACCCTAACGCAAACCATAACCCTAACCCTAACCCTAACCCTAACCCTAACCTAACACAAACCGTAACCTTAACCCTAACCCTAACCCTAAAACTAACCGTAACCCTAACCCTAACCATAAACCTTACCCTAACCCTAACCCAAACCCTAACCCTAACCCTAACCCTAACCCTAACCATAACCATAACCCTAACTCTAACACTTACCCTAACCCCTAACCCTATCCCTACCCTAAACCTAACCCTAACCCAAACCCTAACCCTAACCCTAACGCAACCCTAACCCTAACCCTAAGCCTAAACCTAACCCTAACACTAACCCTAACACTAACACTAACCTAACACAAACCGTAACCCTAACCCTAACCCTAACCCTAACCCTTACCCTAACCCTAACCCTAACCCTACCCTAAACCTAACCCTAACCCAAACCCTAACCCTAACCCTAACGCAACCCTAACCCTAACCCTAAGCCTAAACCTAACACTAACACTAAACCCTAACCCTAACCCTAACACTTACCCTAACCGTAATCCAAACCCTAACCCTAACCCTAACCCAAACCCTAACCCTAACCCTAACCCTAACATTAACCCTAACCCTAAACCCTAACCCTAACCCTAACCCTACCGTAACTCTAACCCTAAACCTAACCCTTACCCTAACCCTAATCCAAACCCAAAACCTAACCCTAACCGTAACCCTAACCCAAACCGTAACCCTAACCCTAACCCTAACCCTAACCCTAAGCCTAACCCTAACCCTACCCTAATCCTAACCCTAACCCAAACCCTAACCCTAACCCTAACCCTAACACTAACTCTAACCCTAACACAAACCCTAACCCTAACCCTAACCCTAACCCTAACCCTAACTAACCATAACCCTAACCCTAACCCTAACCCTAACCCTAACCCTAACCTGACCCTAACCCTAACCCTAACCCTAACCCTAACCCTAACCCTAATCCTAACCCTAACCCTAACCATAACCCTCACCAAAACCCTAAACCTAACCCTAACCCTAACCCTAAACATAACCCTAAACCTAAACCCTAACCGTAACCCTAAACCTACCGTAACCCTAACCCTAACCCTAACCCTTACCATAACCCTAACCCTAACCCTAACCCTAACCCTAACCCTAACCCTAAACCCTAACCCGAACTCTAACCCTAACCCTAAATCTAAGGCTAACCGTAACCCCTAACCCTAACCCTAACCCTAACCCTACCCTAACCATAATCCTAATGCTTACCCTAACCCTAACCCTAACCTGAACCCTAACCCTAACCCTAAGGCAAACCCTAACACTAAACCTAACACTAACCCTAACCCTAACAGTAAACCTAACTCTAAACCTAACTCTAACCGTAACCCAAATCCCTAACCTTAACACTAACCCAAAACCTAACCCTAACCCTATCCCAAACCCTAACCCTAACCATAACCCTAACCCTAACCCTAACGTAAACCCTAAGCCTAACCCAACCCTAACACTAACCCTAACCCTAATTCTAACTCTAACCCTAACGCAAATCCTAACCCTAACCCTACCCTAAACCTAACCCTAACCTAACCCAAACCGTAACCCTAACCCTAACCCTAACCCTAACCCTTACCCTAACCCTAACACAAACCCTAACCCCTAACCCTAACCCTAAGCCTAACTCTACCCTAACCCAATCCCTAACCATAACCCTAACCCTAACACTAACCCTAACACTAACTCTAACCCTAACGCAAACCCTAACCCTAATCCTAACCCTAACCCTAACCATAACCTTAACCCTAACCCTAACCCTAACCCTAACCCTAACCCTTACCCTAACCCTAACGCAAACACTAACCCTAACCCTACCCTAACCCTAACCCTAACTCTAACACTTACCCTAACTCCTAACCCTAACCCTAACCCTAACCCTATCCTAAACCTAACCCTAACCCAAACCCTAACCCTAACCCTAACGCAACCCTAACCCTAACCCTAAGCCTAAACCTAACACTAACACTAAACCCTAACCCTAACCCTAACACTTACCCTAACCGTAATCCAAACCCTAACCCTAACCCTAACCCAAACCCTAACCCTAACCCTAACCCTAACTTTAACCCTAACCCTAAACCCTAACACTAACCCTAACCCTACCGTAACTCTAACCCTAACCCTAACCCTTACCATAACCCTAAACCAAACCCAAAACCTAACCCTAACCGTAACCCTAACCCAAACCGTAACCCTAACACTAACTCTAACCCTAACACAAACCCTAACCCTAACCCTAACCCTAACCCTAACCCTAACCCTAACTAACCATAACCCTAACCCTAACCCTAACCCTAACCCTAACCTGACCCTAACCCTAACCCTAAACTGAACCCTAACCCTAACCCTAACGCAAACCCTAACACAAACCCTAACCCTAACACTAACCCTAACCCTAACACTAACCTTAAACCTCACCCTAACCCTAACCCTAACTCTAACCCTAACTCTAACCCTTACCCTAACCCTAACCAAAACCCTATAGCTAACCCTAACCCTAACCCAAATCCTAACCCTAACCCTAACCCTAAATCTAAGGTTAACCGTAACCCCTAACCCTAACCCTAACCCTAACCCTACCCTAACCATAACCCTAACCCTTACCCTAACCCTAACCCTACCTGAAACCTAACCCTAACCCTAACCCTAACCCTAACCCTAACCCTAACCCTAAGGCAAACCCTAACACTAAACCTAACACTAACCCTAACCCTAACAGTAAACCTAAATCTAAACCTAACCCTAACCCTAACCCAAATCCCTAACCTTAACACTAACCCAAAACCTAACCCTAACCCTAACCCTAACCCTAAACCTAACCATAACCTTAACCCTAACCCTAACGTAAACCCTAAGCCTAACCCAACCCTAACACTAACCCTAACCCTAATTCTAATTCTAACCCTAACGCAAACCATAACCCTAACCCTAACCCTAACCCTAACCTAACACAAACCGTAACCCTAACCCTAACTCTAACCCTAACCCTAACCCTTACCCTAACCCTAACACTAACCCTAACCCCTAACCCTAACCCTAAGCCTAACTCTACCCTAACCCAATCCCTAACCATAACCCTAAACCTAACACTAACCCTAACTTTAACTCTAACCCTAACGCAAACTCTAACCCTAAGCCTTACCCTAACCCTAAAACTAACCGTAACCCTAACCCTAACCATAACCCTTACCCTAACCCTAACCCAAACCCTAACCCTAACCCTAACCCTAACCTTAACCATAACCCTAACTCTAACACTTACCCTAACCCCTAACCCTATCCCTACCCTAAACCTAACCTAACCCAAACCATAACCCTAACCCTAACGCAACCCTAACCCTAAACCTAAGCCTAAACCTAACCCTAACCCTAACCCTAACCCTAACCCTAACCTAACACAAACCGTAACCCTAACCCTAACCCTAACCCTAACCCTAACCCTTACCCTAACCCTAACACTAACCCTAACCCCTAACCCTAACCCTAAGCCTAACTCTACCCTAACCCAATCCCTAACCATAACCCTAAACCTAACACTAACCCTAACACTAACTCTAACCCTAACGCAAACTCTAACCCTAACCCTAACCCTAACCCTAAAACTAACCGTAACCCTAACCCTAACCATAACCCTTACCCTAAACCTAACCCAAACCCTAACCCTAACCCTAACCATAACCATAACCCTAACTCTAACACTTACCCTAACCCCTAACCCTATCCCTACCCTAAACCTAACCCTAACCCAAACCCTAACCCTAACCCTAACGCAACCCTAACCCTAACCCTAAGCCTAAACCTAACACTAACACTAAACCCTAACCCTAACCCTAACACTTACCCTAACCGTAATCCAAACCCTAACCCTAACCCTAACCCAAAACCTAAAGCTAACCCTAACCCTAACATTAACCCTAACATTAAACCCTAACCCTAACCCTAACCCTACCGTAACTCTAACCCTAACCCTAACCCTTACCCTAACCCTAATCCAAACCCTAAACCTAACCCTAAGCGTAACCCTAACCCAAACCCTAACCCTAACCATAACCCTAACCCTACCCTAATCCTAACCCTAACGCTTACCCTAACCCTAACACTAGCCCTAACCCTAACCCTAACACTAAGCGTAACTCTAACCCTAATTGTAACCCTAACCCTAACCGTAACCCTAACCCTAACCCCTAATCCTAACCCTAATCCTAATCCTAACCCTAACCCTATCCCTAACACTAACCCTAACCCCTAACCCTAACCCTAAGACTAACTCTACCCTAACCCAAACCCTTACCATAACCCTAACCCTAACACTAACCCTAACACTAACTCTAACCCTAACGCAAACCCTAAACCTAACCCTAACCCTAAAACTAACAGTAACCCTAAACCTAACCCTAACCCTTACCCTAACTCTAACCCAAACCCTAACCCTAACCCTAACCCTAACCCAAACCTTAACCCTAACCCTAACCCTAACCCTAACCCTAACCCTAACCCTTACCCTAACCCTAACCCTAACCCTAACCCTAATCCTAACCCTAACCCTAACCCTAACCCTCACCAAAACCCTAAACCTAACCCTAACCCTAACCCTAAACATAACCCTAAACCTAAACCCTAACCGTAACCCTAACCCTACCGTAACCCTAACCCTAACCCTAACCCTTACCATAACCCTAACCCTAACCCTAACCCTAACCCTAAACCCTAACCCGAACTCTAACCCTAACTCTAAATCTAAGGCTAACCGTAACCCCTAACCCTAACCCTAACCCTACCCTAACCATAACCCTAACGCTTACCCTAACCGTAACCCTAACCTGAACCCTAACCCTAACCCTAACCCTAACCCTAAGGCAAACCCTAACACTAAACCTAACACTAACACTAACCCTAACAGTAAACCTAACTCTAAACCTAACTCTAACCCTAACCCAAATCCCTAAACTTAACACTAACCCAAAACCTAACCCTAACCCTATCCCAAACCCTAACCCTAACCATAACCCTAACCCTAACCCTAACGTAAACCCTAAGCCTAACCCAACCCTAACACTAACCCTAACCCTAATTGTAACTCTAACCCTAACGCAAATCCTAACCCTAACCCTAAACCTAACCCTAACCTAACCCAAATAGTAACCCTAACCCTAACCCTAACCCTAACCCTTACTCTAACCCTAACACAAACCCTAACCCCTAACCCTAACCCTATGCCTAACTCTACCCTAACCCAATCCCTAACCATAACCCTAACCCTAACACTAACCCTAACACTAACTCTAACCCTAACGCAAACCCTAACCCTAATCCTACCCTAACCCTAACCATAACCCTAACCCTAACCCTAACCCTAACCCTAACCCTTACCCTAACCCTAACGCAAACACTAACCCTAACCCTACCCTAACCCTAACCCTAACTCTAACACTTACCCTAACCCCTAACCCTAACCCTAACCCTAACCCTACCCTAAACCTAACCCTAACCCAAACCCTAACCCTAACGCTAACGCAACCCTAACCCTAACCCTAAGCCTAAACCTAACACTAACACTAAACCCTAACCCTTACCCTAACACTTACCCTAACCGTAATCCAAACCCTAACCCTAACCCTAACCCAAACCCTAACCCTAACCCTAACCCTAACATTAACCCTAACCCTAAACCCTAACCCTATCCCAAACCCTACCGTAATTCTAACCCTAACCCTAACCCTTACCCTAACCCTAATCCAAACCCAAAACCTAACCCTAACCGTAACCCTAACCCAAACCGTAACCCTAACCCTAACCCTAACCCTATGCCTAACCCTAACCCTACCCTAATCCTAACCCTAACGCTTACCCTAACCCTAACCCTAACACTAACTCTAACCCTAACACAAACCCTAACCCTAACCCTAACCCTAACCCTAACACTAACCCTAATCCTAACTAACCATAACCCTAACCCTAACCCTAACCCTAACCCTAACCCTAACCCTAACCTGACCCTAACCCTAACCCTAACCCTAACCCTAACTCTAAACTGAACCCTAACCCTAACCCTAACCCTAACGCAAACCCTAACACAAACCCTAAACCTAACACTAACCCTAACCCTAACACTAACCTTAAACCTCACCCTAACCCTAACCCTAACTTTAACCCTAACTCTAACCCTTACCCTAACACTAACCAAAACCCTATAGCTAACCCTAACCCTAACCCAAATCCTAACCCTAACCCTAACCCTAAATCTAAGGCTAACCGTAACCCCTAACCGTAACCCTAACCCTAACCCTACCCTAACCATAACCCTAACCCTTACCCTAACCCTAACCCTACCTGAAACCTAACCCTAACCCTAACCCTAACCCTAACCCTAACCCTAAGGCAAACCCTAACACTAAACCTAACACTAACCCTAACCCTAACAGTAAACCTAAATCTAAACCTAACCCTAACCCTAACCCATATCCCTAACCTTAACACTAACCCAAAACCTAACCCTAACCCTAACCCTAACCATAACCTTAACCCTAACCCTAACGTAAACCCTAAGCCTAACCCAACCCTAACACTAACCCTAACCCTAATTCTAATTCTAACCCTAACGCAAACCATAACCCTAACCCTAACCCTAACCCTAACCTAACACAAACCGTAACCCTAACCCTAACCCTAACCCTTACCCTAACCCTTACCCTAACCCTAACACTAACCCTAACCCCTAACCCTAACCCTAAGCCTAACTCTACCCTAACCCAATCCCTAACCATAACCCTAAACCTAACACTAACCCTAACACTAACTCTAACCCTAACGCAAACTCTAACCCTAACCCTTACCCTAACCTAAAACTAACCGTAACCCTAACCCTAACCATACCCCTTACCCTAACCCTAACCCAAACCCTAACCCTAACCCTAACCCTAACCATAACCATAACCCTAACTCTAACACTTACCCTAACCCCTAACCCTATCCCTACCCTAAACCTAACCTAACCCAAACCATAACCCTAACCCTAACGCAACCCTAACCCTAACCCTAAGCCTAAACCTAACCCTAACCCTAACCCTAACCCTAACCCTAACCTAACACAAATCGTAACATTACCCTAACCCTAACCCTAACCCTAACCCTTACCCTAACCCTAACACTAACCCTAACCCCTAACCCTAACCCTACGCCTAACTCTACCCTAACCCAATCCCTAACCATAACCCTAAACCTAACACTAACCCTAACACTAACTCTAACCCTAACGCAAACTCTAACCCTAACCCTAACCCTAACACTAAAACTAATCGTAACCCTAACCCTAACCATAACCCTTACCCTAACCCTAACCCAAACCCTAACCCTAACCCTAACCCTAACCATAACCATAACCCTAACTCTAACACTTACCCTAACCCCTAACCCTATCCCTACCCTAAACCTAACCCTAACCCAAACCCTAACCCTAACCCTAACGCAACCCTAACCCTAACCCTAAGCCTAAACCTAACACTAACACTAAACCCTAACCCTAACCCTAACACTTACCCTAACCGTAATCCAAACCCTAACCCTAACCCTAACCCAAAACCTAAAGCTAACCCTAACCCTAACATTAACCCTAACATTAAACCCTAACCCTAACCCTAACCCTACCGTAACTCTAACCCTAACCCTAACCCTTACCCTAACCCTAATCCAAACCCTAAACCTAACCCTAAGCGTAACCCTAACCCAAACCCTAACCCTAACCCTAACCCTAACCCTACCCTAATCCTAACCCTAACGCTTACCCTAACCCTAACACTAGCCCTAACCCTAACCCTAACACTAAGCGTAACTCTAACCCTAATTGTAACCCTAACCCTAACCGTAACCCTAACCCTAACCCCTAATCCTAACCCTAATCCTAATCCTAACCCTAACCCTATCCCTAACACTAACCCTAACCCCTAACCCTAACCCTAAGACTAACTCTACCCTAACCCAAACCCTTACCATAACCCTAACCCTAACACTAACCCTAACACTAACTCTAACCCTAACGCAAACCCTAAACCTAACCCTAACCCTAAAACTAACAGTAACCCTAAACCTAACCCTAACCCTTACCCTAACTCTAACCCAAACCCTAACCCTAACCCTAACCCTAACCCAAACCTTAACCCTAACCCTAACCCTAACCCTAACCCTAACCCTAACCCTTACCCTAACCCTAACCCTAACCCTAACCCTAATCCTAACCCTAACCCTAACCCTAACCCTCACCAAAACCCTAAACCTAACCCTAACCCTAACCCTAAACATAACCCTAAACCTAAACCCTAACCGTAACCCTAACCCTACCGTAACCCTAACCCTAACCCTAACCCTTACCATAACCCTAACCCTAACCCTAACCCTAACCCTAAACCCTAACCCGAACTCTAACCCTAACCCTAAATCTAAGGCTAACCGTAACCCCTAACCCTAACCCTAACCCTACCCTAACCATAACCCTAACGCTTACCCTAACCGTAACCCTAACCTGAACCCTAACCCTAACCCTAACCCTAACCCTAAGGCAAACCCTAACACTAAACCTAACACTAACACTAACCCTAACAGTAAACCTAACTCTAAACCTAACTCTAACCCTAACCCAAATCCCTAAACTTAACACTAACCCAAAACCTAACCCTAACCCTATCCCAAACCCTAACCCTAACCATAACCCTAACCCTAACCCTAACGTAAACCCTAAGCCTAACCCAACCCTAACACTAACCCTAACCCTAATTGTAACTCTAACCCTAACGCAAATCCTAACCCTAACCCTAAACCTAACCCTAACCTAACCCAAATAGTAACCCTAACCCTAACCCTAACCCTAACCCTTACTCTAACCCTAACACAAACCCTAACCCCTAACCCTAACCCTATGCCTAACTCTACCCTAACCCAATCCCTAACCATAACCCTAACCCTAACACTAACCCTAACACTAACTCTAACCCTAACGCAAACCCTAACCCTAATCCTACCCTAACCCTAACCATAACCCTAACCCTAACCCTAACCCTAACCCTAACCCTTACCCTAACCCTAACGCAAACACTAACCCTAACCCTACCCTAACCCTAACCCTAACTCTAACACTTACCCTAACCCCTAACCCTAACCCTAACCCTAACCCTACCCTAAACCTAACCCTAACCCAAACCCTAACCCTAACGCTAACGCAACCCTAACCCTAACCCTAAGCCTAAACCTAACACTAACACTAAACCCTAACCCTTACCCTAACACTTACCCTAACCGTAATCCAAACCCTAACCCTAACCCTAACCCAAACCCTAACCCTAACCCTAACCCTAACATTAACCCTAACCCTAAACCCTAACCCTATCCCAAACCCTACCGTAATTCTAACCCTAACCCTAACCCTTACCCTAACCCTAATCCAAACCCAAAACCTAACCCTAACCGTAACCCTAACCCAAACCGTAACCCTAACCCTAACCCTAACCCTAAGCCTAACCCTAACCCTACCCTAATCCTAACCCTAACGCTTACCCTAACCCTAACCCTAACACTAACTCTAACCCTAACACAAACCCTAACCCTAACCCTAACCCTAACCCTAACACTAACCCTAATCCTAACTAACCATAACCCTAACCCTAACCCTAACCCTAACCCTAACCCTAACCCTAACCCTAACCTGACCCTAACCCTAACCCTAACCCTAACCCTAACCCTAAACTGAACCCTAACCCTAACCCTAACCCTAACGCAAACCCTAACACAAACCCTAACCCTAACACTAACCCTAACCCTAACACTAACCTTAAACCTCACCCTAACCCTAACCCTAACTTTAACCCTAACTCTAACCCTTACCCTAACACTAACCAAAACCCTATAGCTAACCCTAACCCTAACCCAAATCCTAACCCTAACCCTAACCCTAAATCTAAGGCTAACCGTAACCCCTAACCGTAACCCTAACCCTAACCCTACCCTAACCATAACCCTAACCCTTACCCTAACCCTAACCCTACCTGAAACCTAACCCTAACCCTAACCCTAACCCTAACCCTAACCCTAAGGCAAACCCTAACACTAAACCTAACACTAACCCTAACCCTAACAGTAAACCTAAATCTAAACCTAACCCTAACCCTAACCCATATCCCTAACCTTAACACTAACCCAAAACCTAACCCTAACCCTAACCCTAACCATAACCTTAACCCTAACCCTAACGTAAACCCTAAGCCTAACCCAACCCTAACACTAACCCTAACCCTAATTCTAATTCTAACCCTAACGCAAACCATAACCCTAACCCTAACCCTAACCCTAACCCTAACCTAACACAAACCGTAACCCTAACCCTAACCCTAACCCTTACCCTAACCCTTACCCTAACCCTAACACTAACCCTAACCCCTAACCCTAACCCTAAGCCTAACTCTACCCTAACCCAATCCCTAACCATAACCCTAAACCTAACACTAACCCTAACACTAACTCTAACCCTAACGCAAACTCTAACCCTAACCCTTACCCTAACCTAAAACTAACCGTAACCCTAACCCTAACCATACCCCTTACCCTAACCCTAACCCAAACCCTAACCCTAACCCTAACCCTAACCATAACCATAACCCTAACTCTAACACTTACCCTAACCCCTAACCCTATCCCTACCCTAAACCTAACCTAACCCAAACCATAACCCTAACCCTAACGCAACCCTAACCCTAACCCTAAGCCTAAACCTAACCCTAACCCTAACCCTAACCCTAACCCTAACCTAACACAAATCGTAACATTACCCTAACCCTAACCCTAACCCTAACCCTTACCCTAACCCTAACACTAACCCTAACCCCTAACCCTAACCCTACGCCTAACTCTACCCTAACCCAATCCCTAACCATAACCCTAAACCTAACACTAACCCTAACACTAACTCTAACCCTAACGCAAACTCTAACCCTAACCCTAACCCTAACACTAAAACTAATCGTAACCCTAACCCTAACCATAACCCTTACCCTAACCCTAACCCAAACCCTAACCCTAACCCTAACCCTAACCATAACCATAACCCTAACTCTAACACTTACCCTAACCCCTAACCCTATCCCTACCCTAAACCTAACCCTAACCCAAACCCTAACCCTAACCCTAACGCAACCCTAACCCTAACCCTAAGCCTAAACCTAACACTAACACTAAACCCTAACCCTAACCCTAACACTTACCCTAACCGTAATCCAAACCCAAACCCTAACCCTAACCCAAAACCTAAAGCTAACCCTAACCCTAACATTAACCCTAACATTAAACCCTAACCCTAACCCTAACCCTACCGTAACTCTAACCCTAACCCTAACCCTTACCCTAACCCTAATCCAAACCCTAAACCTAACCCTAACCGTAACCCTAACCCAAACCCTAACCCTAACCCTAACCCTAACCCTAACCCTAACCCTACCCTAATCCTAACCCTAACGCTTACCCTAACCCTAACACTAGCCCTAACCCTAACCCTAACACTAAGCGTAACTCTAACCCTAATTGTAACCCTAACCCTAACCGTAACCCTAACCCTAACCCCTAATCCTAACCCTAATCCTAACCCTAACCCTATCCCTAACACTAACCCTAACCCCTAACCCTAACCCTAAGACTAACTCTACCCTAACCCAAACCCTTACCATAACCCTAACCCTAACACTAACCCTAGCACTTACTCTAACCCTAACGCAAACCCTAAACCTAACCCTAACCCTAAAACTAACAGTAACCCTAACCCTAACCCTAACCCTTACCCTAACTCTAACCCAAACCCTAATCCTAACTCTAACCCTAACCCAAACCTTAACCCTAACCCTAACCCTAACCCTAACCCTAACCCTAACCCTTACCCTAACCCTAACCCTAACCCTAACCCTAATCCTAACCCTAACCCTAACCCTAACCCTCACCAAAACCCTAAACCTAACCCTAACCCTAACCCTAAACATAACCCTAAACCTAAACCCTAACCGTAACCCTAACCCTACCGTAACCCTAACCCTAACCCTAACCCTTACCATAACCCTAACCCTAACCCTAACCCTAACCCTAACCCTAACCTGACCCTAACCCTAACCCTAACCCTAACCCTAAACTGAACCCTAACCCTAACCCTAACCCTAACGCAAACCCTAACCCAAACCCTAACCCTAACACTAACCCTAACCCTAACACTAACCTTAAACCTCACCCTAACCCTAACCCTAACTCTAACCCTAACTCTAACCCTTACCCTAACACTAACCAAAACCCTATAGCTAACCCTAACCCTAACCCAAATCCTAACCCTAACCCTAACCCTAAATCTAAGGCTAACCGTAACCCCTAACCCTAACCCTAACCCTAACCCTACCCTAACCATAACCCTAACCCTTACCCTAACCCTAATCCTAACCTGAACCCTAACCCTAACCCTAACCTAAATCCTAACCCTAAGGCAAACCCTAACACTAAACCTAAAACTAACCCTAACCCTAACAGTAAACCTAAATCTAAACCTAACCCTAACCCTAACCCAAATCCCTAACCTTAACACTAACCCAAAACCTAACCCTAACCCTAACCCTAACCCTAACCATAACCTTAACCCTAACCCTAACGTAAACCCTAAGCCTAACCCAACCCTAACACTAACCCTAAACCTAATTCTAATTCTAACCCTAACGCAAACCCTAACCCTAACCCTAACCCTAACCCTAACCCTAACCTAACACAAACCGTAACCTTAACCCTAACCCTAACCCTAAAACTAACCGTAACCCTAACCCTAACCATAACCCTTACCCTAACCCTAACCCAAACCCTAACCCTAACCCTAACCCTAACCCTAACCATAACCATAACCCTAACTCTAACACTTACCCTAACCCCTAACCCTATCCCTACCCTAAACCTAACCCTAACCCAAACCCTAACCCTAACCCTAACGCAACCCTAACCCTAACCCTAAGCCTAAACCTAACCCTAACACTAACCCTAACACTAACACTAACCTAACACAAACCGTAACCCTAACCCTAACCCTAACCCTAACCCTTACCCTAACCCTAACCCTAACCCTAACCACTAACCCTAACCCTAAGCCTAACTCTACCCTAACCCAATCCCTAACCATAACCCTAAACCTAACACTAACCCTAACACTAACTCTAACCCTAACGCAAACTCTAACCCTAACCCTAACCCTAAAACTAACCGTAACCCTAACCCTAACCATAACCCTTACCCTAACCCTAACCCAAACCCTAACCCTAACCCTAACCATAACCATAACCCTAACTCTAACACTTACCCTAACCCCTAACCTTATCCCTACCCTAAACCTAACCCTAACCCAAACCCTAACCCTAACCCTAACGCAACCCTAACCCTAACCCTATGCCTAAACCTAACACTAACACTAACACTAAACCCTAACCCTAACCCTAACACTTACCCTAACCGTAATCCAAACCCTAACCCTAACCCTAACCCAAAACCTAAAGCTAACCCTAACCCTAACATTAACCCTAACATTAAACCCTAACCCTAACCCTAACCCTACCGTAACTCTAACCCTAACCCTAACCCTTACCCTAACCCTAATCCAAACCCTAAACCTAACCCTAATCGTAACCCTAACCCAAACCGTAACCCTAACCCTAAACCTAAGCCTAACCCTAACCCTAACCCTACCCTAATCCTAACCCTAACGCTTACCCTAACCCTAACACTAACCCTAACCATAACCCTAATCCTAACACTAAGCGTAACTCTAACCCTAACTGTAACCCTAATCCTAACCGTAACCCTAACTCTAACCCCTAATCCTAACCCTAATCCTAACCCTAACCCTAACCCTAACACTAACCCTAACCCCTAACCCTAACCCTAAGCCTACCTCTACCCTAACCCAAACCCTTACCATAACCCTAATCCTAAAACTAACCCTAACACTAACTCTAAACCTAACGCAAACCCTAAACCTAACCCTAACCCTAACCCTAACGGTAACCCTAACCCTAACCCTAACCCTTACCCTAACCCTAACCCAAACCCTAACCCTAACCCTAACCCTAACCCTAACCCAAACCCTAACCCTAACCCTAACACTAACCCTAACCCTTAACCCACCCTAACCCTTAGTATAACCCTAACCCTAACCCTAACCCTAACCCTAACACTAAATCTAAGACTAACCGTAACCCCTAACCCTAACCCTAACCCTAACCCTACCCTAACCATAACCCTAACCCTTACCCTAACCCTAACCCTAACCTGAACCCTAACCCTAACCCTAACCCTAACCCTAAGGCAAACCCTAACACTAAACCTAACACTAACCCTAACCCTAACAGTAAACCTAACTCTAAACCTAACCCTAACCCTAACCCAAATCCCTAACCTTAACACTAACCCAAAACCTAACCCTAACCCTAACCCAAACCCAAACCCGAACCCTAACCCTAACCCTAACCCTAACGTAAACCCTAAGCCTAACCCAACCCTAACACTAACCCTAACCCTAATTCTAACTCTAACCCTAACGCAAATCCTAACCGTAACCCTAATCCTAACCCTAACCCTAACCTAACCCAAACCGTAACCCTAACCCTAACCCTAACCCTAACCCTTACCCTAACCCTAACCATAACCCTAACCCTAACCCTAACCCTAACCCTAACCCTTACCTTAACCCTAACGCAAACACTAACCCTAACCCTAACCCTAACCCTAACCCTAACTTTAACACTTACCCTAACCCCTAACCCTAACCCTAACCCTAACCCTACCCTAAACCTAACCCTAACCCAAACCCTAACCCTAACCCTAACGCAACCCTAACCCTAACCCTAAGCCTAAACCTTACACTATCACTAAACCCTAACCCTAACCCTAACACTTACCCTAACCGTAATCCAAACCCTAACCCTAACCCTAACCCAAACCCTAACCCTAACCCTAACATTAACCCTAACCCTAAACCCTAACCCTAACCCTAACCCTACCGTAACTCTAACCCTAACCCTAACCCTAACCCTAACCCTAACCCTAACCCTAAACCCTAACCCTAACCCTAACCCTTACCCTAACCCTAATCCAAACCCAAAATCTAACCCTAACCGTAACCCTAACC
Organism: Microtus californicus; assembly: GCA_028537955.1. Lineage (NCBI taxonomy): Eukaryota > Metazoa > Chordata > Mammalia > Rodentia > Cricetidae > Microtus > Microtus californicus. Next base: position 302,866 of record JAQJZF010000043.1, read on the forward strand.
CAAACCGTAACCCTAACCCTAACCCTAACCCTAAGCCTAACCCTAACCCTAACCCTACCCTAATCCTAAACCTAACGCTTACCCTAACCCTAACCCTAACCCTAACCCTAACCCTAACACTAACTCTAACCCTAACACAAACCCTAACCCTAACCCTAACCCTAAACCTAACCCTAACTAACCGTAACCCTAACCCTAACCGTAACCCTAACCCTAACCCTAACCCTAACCTGACACTTACCCTAACCCTAACACTAACCCTAACCCTAAACTGAACCCTAACTCTAACCCTGACTCTAACGCAAACCCTAACCCACACCCTAACCCTAACACTAACCCTAACCCTAACACTAACCTTAAACCTCACCCTAACCCTAACCCTAACTCTAACCCTAACTCTAACCCTTACCCTAACCCTAACCAAAACCCTATAGCTAACCCTAACCCTAACCCAAATCCTAACCCTATCCCTAACCCTAAATCTAAGGCACCGTAACCCCTAACCCTAACCCTAACCCTAACCCTACCCTAACCATAACCCTAACCCTTACCCTAACCCTAACCCTAACCTGAACCCTAACCCTAACCCTAACCCTAAGGCAAACCCTAACACTAAACCTAACACTAACCCTAACCCTAACAGTAAACCTAAATCTAAACCTAACCCTAACTCTAACCCAAATCCCTAACCTTAACACTAACCCAAAACCTAACCCTAACCCTAACCCTAACCCTAACCATAACCTTAACCCTAACCCTAACGTAAACCCTAAGCCTAACCCAACCCTAACACTAACCCTAACCCTAATTCTAACTCTAACCCTAACGCAAACCATAACCCTAACCCTAACCCTAACCCTAACCTAACCCAAACCGTAACCCTAACCCTAACCCTAACCCTTACCCTAACCCTAACACTAACCCTAACCCCTAACCCTAACCCTAAGCCTAACTCTACCCTAACCCAATCCCTAACCCTAACCCTAATCCTAACACTAAGCGTAACTCTAACCCTAACTGTAACTCTAACCCTAACCGTAACCCAAACCCTAACCCCTAATCCTAACCCTAATCCTAACACTAACCCTAACCCTAACACTAACCCTAACCCCTAACCCTAACCCTAAGCCTAACTCTACCCTAACCCAAACCCTTCCCATAACCCTAACCCTAAAACTAACCCTAACACTAACTCTAACCCTAACGCAAACCCTAAACCTAACCCTAACCCTAACCCTAACCCTAACCGTAATCCTAACCCTAACCCTAACCCTTACCCTAACCCTAACCAAAACCCTAACCCTAACCCTAACCCTAACACAAACCTTAACCCTAACCCTAACCTTAACCCTAACCCTTACCCTATCCCTAACCCTTACCATAACCCTAACCCTAACCCTAACCCTAAACCCTAACCCTAACCCTAAATCTAAGGCTAACCGTAACACCTAACCCTAACCCTAACCCTAACCCTACCCTAACCATAACCCTAACCCTTACCCTAACCCTAACCCTAACCTGAACCCTAACCCTAACCCTAACCCTAACCCTAAGGCAAACCCTAACACTAAACCAAACACTAACCCTAACCCTAACAGTAAACCTAACTCTAAACCTAACCCTAACCCTAACCCAAATCCCTAACCTTAACACTAACCCAAAACCTAACCCTAACCCTAACCCTAACCCTAACCCTAACCCTAACCCTAACACTAACCCTAACCCCTAACCCTAACCCTAAGCCTAACTCTACCCTAACCCAATCCCTAACCATTACCCTAACCCTAACACTAACCCTAACACTAACTCTAACCCTAACGCAAACCCTAACCCTAACCCTAACCCTAACCCTAACCGTAACCGTAACCCTAACCCTAACCCTTAGCCTAACCCTAACCCAAACCCTAAACCTAACCCTAACCCTAACACTTACCCTAACCCTAACACTAACCCTAACCCCTAACCTAACCCTAAGCCTAACTCTACCCTAACCCAATCCCTAACCATAACCCTAACCCTAACACTAACCCTAACACTAACTCTAACCCTAACGCAAACCCTAACCCTAACCCTAACCCTAACCCTAACCGTAACCCTAACCCTAACCCTAACCCTAACCCTTACCCTAACCCTAACCCAAACCCTAACCCTAAGCCTAACTCTACCCTAACCCAATCCCTAACCCTAACCCTAACTCTAACACTTACCCTAACCCCTAACCCTAATCCTAACCGTAACCCTAACCTAAACCTAACCCTAACCCAAACCCTAACCCTAACCCTAACGCAACCCTAACCCTAACCCTAAGCCTAAACCGAACACTAACACTAAACCCTAACCCTAACCCTAACACTTACCCTAACCGTAATCCAAACCCTAACCCTAACCCTAACCCAAACCTTAACCCTAACCCTAACCCTAACCCTAACTCTAACACTTACCGTAACCCCTAAACCAAACCTTAACCCTAACCCAATCCCTAAACCTAACCCTAACCCTAACGCAAACCCTAACCCTAACCCTAAGACTAAACCCTAACCCTAACCCTACCGTAACCCTAAACCTAACCCTAACCCTTACCCTAACCCCAATCCAAACCCTAAACCTAACCCTAACCGTAACCCTAACCCAAACCGTAAGCCTAACCCTAACCCTAACCCTAAGCCTTAGCCTAACCCTAACCCTACCCTAATCCTAACCCTAACCCTTACCCTAACACTAACACTAACCATAACCCTAACCCTAACCCTTACACTAAGCGTAACCCTAACCCTAACTGTAACCCTAACCCTAACCGTAACCCTAACCCTAACCCTAACCGTAACCCTAACCCTAACACTAACCCTAACCCCTAACCCTAAACCTAAGCCTAACCCTACCCTAAACCTAACCCTAACAATAACCCTAACCCTAACACTAACCCTAACCCTAACTCTAACCCTAACGCAAACCCTAACCCTAACCCTAAACGCAACCCTAACACTAACCCTAACCCTTACCCTAACCCTAACCCAAACCCTAACCCTAACCCTAAGCTTAACCCTAACCCTAACACTACCCTAACCCTAACCCTAAACCTTACCCTAACCCTAACCCAAACCCTAACCCTAACCCTAACCCTAAACTTAACCCTAACCCAAACCTTAAACCTAACCCTATCCCTAACCCTAACCCTAACTCTAACACTAACCCTAACCCCTAATCCTAACCCTAACCCTAACCCTAACCTAACCCTAACCCTAACCCAAACCCTAACCCTAACCCTAACCTTAACCCTAAAGCAAACCCTATCCCTAACCCTAACCCTAACACTAAACCCTAATCCTAACCATAACCCTAACCCAAACCCTTACCCTAACCGTAATACATACCCTAACCCTAAACCTAACCCAAACCCTAAACCTAACCCTAAACCTAATGCTAACCCTAACACTAACACTAACACTAAAGCCTAAACCTAACTCTAAACCTAACCCTAACACTTACCCTAACCGTAATCCAAACCCTAACCCTAACCCTAACCCTAACCTTAACCCTAACCCTTACCCTATCCCTAACCCTTACCATAACCCTAACCCTAACCCTAACCCTAAACCCTAACCCTAACCCTAAATCTAAGGCTAACCGTAACACCTAACCCTAACCCTAACCCTAACCCTACCCTAACCATAACCCTAACCCTTACCCTAACCCTAACCCTAACCTGAACCCTAACCCTAACCCTAACCCTAACCCTAAGGCAAACCCTAACACTAAACCAAACACTAACCCTAACCCTAACAGTAAACCTAACTCTAAACCTAACCCTAACCCTAACCCAAATCCCTAACCTTAACACTAACCCAAAACCTAACCCTAACCCTAACCCTAACCCTAACCCTAACCCTAACCCTAACCCTAACACTAACCCTAACCCCTAACCCTAACCCTAAGCCTAACTCTACCCTAACCCAATCCCTAACCATTACCCTAACCCTAACACTAACCCTAACACTAACTCTAACCCTAACGCAAACCCTAACCCTAACCCTAACCCTAACCCTAACCGTAACCGTAACCCTAACCCTAACCCTTAGCCTAACCCTAACCCAAACCCTAAACCTAACCCTAACCCTAACACTTACCCTAACCCTAACACTAACCCTAACCCCTAACCTAACCCTAAGCCTAACTCTACCCTAACCCAATCCCTAACCATAACCCTAACCCTAACACTAACCCTAACACTAACTCTAACCCTAACGCAAACCCTAACCCTAACCCTAACCCTAACCCTAACCGTAACCCTAACCCTAACCCTAACCCTAACCCTTACCCTAACCCTAACCCAAACCCTAACCCTAAGCCTAACTCTACCCTAACCCAATCCCTAACCCTAACCCTAACTCTAACACTTACCCTAACCCCTAACCCTAATCCTAACCGTAACCCTAACCTAAACCTAACCCTAACCCAAACCCTAACCCTAACCCTAACGCAACCCTAACCCTAACCCTAAGCCTAAACCGAACACTAACACTAAACCCTAACCCTAACCCTAACACTTACCCTAACCGTAATCCAAACCCTAACCCTAACCCTAACCCAAACCTTAACCCTAACCCTAACCCTAACCCTAACTCTAACACTTACCGT